>MU228121.1:440664-461879 GCA_018584345.1 Thuja plicata | reverse complement strand
AATCCAAATGCCACAACCCTTGCGGCCAGCATCCTTCCAGTCTATGTCAAAATGGGAGCTTTCGAATAGGGTATGGACATTCATCAAAAGATAATGGAAGAGGGATATTTGTCAGATGTTATAGTTGTGCAAGCTCCCTGGTAGACATGTATGCAAAATGTGGAAGTATAGACAAGGTACATCAACTGTTTAAAGCCAAATTCCACAACCTTTGCAAGCATCCTTCCAGCCTGTGACAAAATTGGAGCTTTCGAACAAGGCATTGATATCCATCAAAGCATAACAGAGGGGGAATTATTATCAAATATTTTATCGAAATGAGGGGTTCAAACCCTAGTACAGACAATCTGTATAATGGATAAGCAATCCACAAATTTGACAAGAGTCAGGAAAACAAAATCACATTACCTAGTCAGTGTCGAATCCGCAGTGCCGATGAGCTTCCAATACATAGTGCCGATGAGGTTTCGCGTTGCAACCTTGAAAAGATTCGCCATGGTAATAATGAAATGAAATTTTTTTAAAGTTATTCTTGTGGTCGAACTTGCGACGAACACGGGCACAAATTAAAAAAAAATGAAAGTTTTCCTTCTATAATGACCAACCAAAACTTTTTTATTTTTTAAAGTTATTCTTGTGGTTGAAATTGCGATGAACACGGGCACAAATTAAAAAAAAATGAAAGTTTTCCTTCTATAATGACCAACCAAAACTTTTTTATTTCATGGTCAAAAATTTTGGTGGAAAAACCATGTCAAATGTACTAGTGTCATGTGTGTTTATTTCTTGACCCTTGGTTGTGATAACCAAGATGCTTGCCAGCTATTTCCAACCTTCACCAAATAGATCAGGGCTTCCCGGAAAGAGCTTTGCTGCTAGTCAGGCGTTCATATCCCCGACAAAGTTTTACCCAAGTTCCAAGTATAACCTTGCTCTACTATCGGTCAGGTGTTCCTAGTCCCGATAGAGGTTGTCATAATCACCCAGGTCCGTTCTTCCTGCTAGGCTATAGCTTTCTTTCTTGAGAGCTCCATCTTTTGGACAATCATTTTACCCCTTCTGCTTGCTTAGAGATGTATCAAGCCTTGGATTTTAGTGTGTTTCCATGCCTTTAGGTCCGTAACCATTTTTTTTTATTCGAGCAACAATTAGGCGGTGTTGCCCGGTTTTTTACACTCGTGACCTCTTTGGGGCTCTTTTCTTTTGAGTGTTTTTTTTTTTTTTGGGCTCTCCTTTCTTTCACTATTGCATCTGCATTAAGTTCAGACTTGGGTTTTGGAATCGATGGGTACCTAAACTTATGCACTCAGGCTGGCTACAACTAGAAAATATCCTAGAAACCAATGCCCTTAGGTATTGTATCTCAATGTGTCTTGTGATGAGGGTAACCAAACTCCAAACTCCTTCTTGTTTGTCAATGATAATTATCACTACTTTGTCTTTTGGGAAGGTTCTTCCATGCTGCACATATCCTTGGAGAAATTTGACTAAGAAATACCTCTACTCCTTTTGCAGATCACCTTGGACTGGATCCACAACAAACTAACGCAAAGCAACAAAATGAGCCCCTGACAAAGAATAGAACAAGCACGAATGGAAGGAAAGACTGACAACGAGGATGACAAAGAAAGAAGAAAAAAGAAAAAAGAAAAAGAAAAGAAAATGAAAAAGTAATTATGGTACAAGGGAAAAAAGACGGTCCTGCTCAAGATCCAAAGTAATGTTTGAGGAATTGTCCATTGATGGGCAATGGGGTCAACTCTCTGTTCAATGTGTTGATCCTAAAAGTGTTCTCCCCCAAGATCTCTGATATTTGGTAAGGGCCTGTCCATAGTCTTTGGAACTTGGTGTGGCTTCCTGGCTTTTCTTTCACCTTATCCCACATGAGGACAAGATCAGAGATCCTGAAGGCCTTGACAGTAGCTCTCTTGTCGAACCACCTTTTGACTACAGCCTGATGCTTTGATACATGTTCAAGGGCTAAAGTTTGTTTCTCCTCTAGGCTCAGGAGATTCATGAGTCTGATTTGTACCCAATCTTCCTCCCCTACATACTGGTCCATGAATCTCAGAATTGGGATCTTTAGGTTCATAGGAAAGACCAGTTGCAAGCCGTAGACTAGTTGATATGGAGACATCCCTAGGGTGTTCTTGATCCTTACATGATCAGTCCACAAAGCATATTTTAGCTGTGTGTGCCAGTCCCTAGGGTTGTTATCTAGGAGGTTTTTAATTACTGTTGTCAGATTTTGTTTGTAGACTTTGCTACACCATTGCCTTGCAGATAGTAATTTGAAGAGAATTTGAGGATTACCTATTTTTTGAAGGCCCATTGTGTGAGGGAGGTTGAGGAGAAAGAGGGAGCATTGTCACATACCAGATAGAATGGCATCCCAAACCTAGTTATGATGTGCTCCTCCATGAATTTGGTCACGACCTCTGTAGTACAATTCTTTAGTGCTTGTGCTTCTGTCCAGCCTATGCAACAGTCAATGACTATCAAAATAAACTTATGTCCTACAGATGAAGGGGGGTTAATCAGTCCAAAAAAATCTAAACCCCATTGGGAAAATGGGCGTACCTCATAGATTGGTTGTAGGGGCATCACTGGGTTTCTCTCTTGGGTTGCACTAGTTTGGAAAATGTGGCAAGATCTCACATGCTCTCTAGTATCTTTAAATATTGTAGGCCAAAAATATCCTGCCCTCAGGATTTGGTGAGTAGTGGCTTCTACCGCTCCATGTCCCATTCCATATTTGTCATGAAAGTCCACGAGGATGTTTTTCCCCTCCATCCTATCCAAGCATCTTAAGTACAAACCCTCGTAATTGCATTTGTACAGTTGTCCACCTTTTAGCATGTAAGAGCTACTTTTGATCCTTAAATCTCTTCTCTGGGAACCATTCATTTCTTTAGGGCAGAGATTCTATAACAAATAGTACAGTATGTCTTGGTACCACACATTAGTGATAACGCCTTGATCTGTGTATGTCTGGCAGACCAGACCTTCTTCAAACTCCGAGATCAACTTTTTCAGGCCTTGGCCTCTTACCAACTTCATCGATTGGATCTCTAGGTCAAAATCTTGGAGGATTGCGATCCATTTTCCTCTCTGTTCTCCTAGCTCATTCTACATTAAGAGGGACTTAACTGCTGTGTCTGGGACTATCCCAATGACTTTACCCCTTAAAATATAATGTCTAAATTTCTTTACCACCTTAAAGAGAGAAAACACCTGCTTATCCAGGTTTGGGTATATGAGCTCATAATATTTGAAGGGGAAACTCATAAAGGTTATGGGCCTTTCATCCTCGCTATTCTTCTTTTGCGTGAGGATGCCCGCACATGAGTGCTCTGACACAAAAGAGTAAACTTTGAAAGGGATGGTGTATTCAGGATTGCTTAGGACTAGTGCCATGGAAATGGCATTCTTAATCTCTTTGAAAGACTTATTGTCTAGGAGAGTCCATTCAATCTTGGCATCTTTCTTGAGCATGTCGTTCAATGGTTTTACTATTTCTACGAAGCCACTGATGAATCTTCTGATGAAGTTGATCTTCCCGAAGAAAGATTTCAGTTCCTTGCGGCTATGAGCCAGTGTCAACTTTAGGATTGCCTCCACCCTTTCTGGGTCAATGGATATTCCTTTTCGGAGATGATATGTCCCAAGAGATTCCCTTCAGTTACACCAAACACACATTTCTTGGGATTGAGGGAGACCCCAAATTCTCTGCACCTTTGAAGGCATTTCCTGAGGTCATTTATGTGGTCAGTTCTTAGTTTTGAGTAGAATGTGAGATCATCCATGTAAATGATAATGAACCTCACAACTAATCCTTTGAAAGCTATGTCCATTGCTCTCTGAAAGGTGGCTCCAGCATTAATCAACCCAAAAGGCATCCTTTCGTAGGTGAAAGTTCCCCATTTAGTGGTGAATGCCATTTTCAGCCTGTCCTCTTCCTGTACCATCACCTGATTGTACCCCAAGTAGCCTTCTAGGAATGACATCATTTGAGATCCATTAACCTTCTGCAACACTTCATCTAGGGATGGGAGCAGATAATTATCCTTTTGAGAGGACTTGTTGAGGTTCCAGAAATCTACGCATAGCCTGATTTCCCCAGTTTTCTTCCTTACAGGTACTAGGTTTGTGACCCATGTAGAATGTTAAATTAGGAAGATGATCCTAGCATTGAGCAGCTTTTGGACTTCCTTTTGGATTAAGGGCTCCATAGTGGGATTCATGGGTCTTTGTCATTGTCTAAAGGGATTAGGATCTGGCTTCAAAGGGATGTTGTGCACTATGATTGAGGTGTCATATGTCTTTAATTATTCATAACTCCATGCTATGACATCTCGATATTTAGTGAGAAGCTGGACCATTTTCTCCTTTTCTTCCCTGGTTCCCATCTTTCCGATGTAGACTTCTCTTGGTTCTTCTTCCATGCCCAGGTTGTAGGTGTCACATTCTTTACCATCAGGTGTTACATCTGGGCATCTTCTTATAGCAGTCTTATTGCTGTCAAAAATCCTCTCTAGTTCTACCATTCCCTTGGGTATGGCATTGGTCTTTAGGTTTATGATGCCATGATCATCAGGCTCTTTAGGTTCAGCTGTTTCCTCTCCTTCCTTCTCCTCATCTATTATCTGCTTTTTGAACACGCCAGCGCACATGATAAACTCTAAGATATGTTGATCATCTTGGAAGACTTGAAAGTTAGTGATATTATCCAGAATGGCCGGGGCTGAGACAAGCTCCACTGAGAATTTCTTTAGTTTAGATTTTTCCATTGGATGTAGTGAACTGGATGAGACAACCAATGTGTTAGCAATGACATTCTTTCTTCTCGGGATGGTTTTGATGTTGAAAGCGTCAAAGTCATTGATCAGATCCCATGCCCTATTTATGTAGGCTGTGAGCCTCTTATCATTGCAAGTATACTAGCTACGGATCTACTTGACAACAAATTATGAGTCTCCTCCCACCATTAAGATTTTGATTCCCTTCTCATGAGCTAGGAGGAGTCCACGGACCAGCACTTCATATTCTGCAACATTGCTAGTACAAAGAAACTGTAATCTATAAGCAACATAGAAAGACTTACCTCTTGGATTTATCAATTTGATTCCCGCACCTGCTACTTGTTTGCATTTGGAACCATTGAAGCACAGTTTACATATATGGGGTGGTTTAATAGGGCTTGGTTTGGTTGTGCTTTTCTTAGAGAAACCCTTGGTCCTTGGTTTTCATCCCCTCTCTCCATCACTGTCAGAAGAAGTTAACTCTCTTGCATGCTGAGTATGCCTAGGTTTGGGGAGTTTTTCATCTTCATCAGCTTTGTCTTCCAACATTCCCCTAGAAGGGGGACATGCTCTGTCATTTGAGGTACTCTATTCACTAAGAAAATTCAAGGCAACACTCCTATCTTCAGAGTCTGATTCATTGTCTTGATTTTGAGGTGAACTGTTTGCAAGGACCAGGCTGTCCATATCGAGTGTGGCGTTGCTCTTATCTTTTATCCCAAGTACATCTTATTTTATTGTTGGTGTTTCTAGCAACTTATTCATTTGGGAAATTTGAGCCAACACTCGTGACATGGCTTCTTGAGAACTGGGGCATGTAAATTTTGAATGACTAGCCCGATGTAATTGGCAATATCCAGGTAGTAACAAAATATTAGGATCTGCATCTTGACCCAGATGCCACAGGCTGGTTGTCGTGCTATTGATGAAACTTTTGAAAATTTCATCACCAATTTTCTACTCAAGGAGACCTTGGATGGGACTATGGTCTGACTCTTCACCCTCTCAAATATGGAACATAAAAACATCATCCTTTCGATAAGTGCCCAAATTGGTTTGGGTGAACAACACTTCATTTGGAGTATTATATTCGGTGATCATCCTTTTTAGTTTAGGCTCAACATCTATCTTGATCTGGTTGTTCAAACGTCTCCATGGTAGCCAGAGCTGGGTGAAATCTGTAATGAGCCATCCTCTCAAGCACTTGGTCCATTCTCGACTTAGCAACATCCCATAAGTCTCAGGTATGTCTACTATGTATACATCAATGCACTCTTGTATCTTGGGATCCACGACTAGTTGAATGTGCACATCTTTGAGTACACCAAATACTTTGACCTTAGTTTTGTCCAACTATATGACCACCTGGTTTGTTATTTGGGGCACCATCCCCAACTTCTAGAAAATTGATAGGGGCATAACATTGCATGAGGCTCCCGAATCGATTAGGCAATTATGTAGGTTTTTTCCAAACATTCACAGGCTGAGTAGGAATGGTGGGATCTCAACCTTATCTATGAATACTATAGGGAATGCCTCAGAGGTGTTGATATTAGATGTGGGCACCCTTGCACTGTTTGAAGGGGTAGGCTTTGAATGATCCAAGGATCTTAAAAGGGCTTCCTTTTGAGATGGAAAACCTTGCAATAATTCAAACATGGATATGTTTGCCTTAGTTTTCTTGAGCTCATCCACTATAGTGTATTTTTCATTTGGCCAGGCCACAGCTCGGTAGCTAGCATATGTACTTGTTGTAGGAGGTATAGGAGCATTCAGGCCTTTTGGACGTATGTGGTTGTTACTAGCCCGTGGATCTGGCAGAGTTGGCTGTTTTCCTGGAGGTATGCCATTGGTGAGGGGTTCCTTTCTTCTCTGAAGGCTATATGAGTTTCGTTGATAATTCTGGAAGGCATGCACCTCAAAATATTCAGGCTCATTTTCTCTCAGAAAAGGGAACACGAATTCATCTTCTCCTACATGGGATTTTGAGCCTCCTTCCTTTCCAGAATCATAGGAATTGAACACCATAGCATTGGATTACACTGGGGGCCCCTCTGGATTCTGGGTGTAGTGGTCTTGGGAGTTGTTCACATATCCATTATTGTCTTGATGCTTAATTGGAGCCCCAATAAAATTGGCCTCCGAAGCCTCGTAAGTATTGGCATTGTCTACTGGGATGATGCCATTATTGCATCTAGTGTTCCATGAGCGATTTGGCCTCTGCTGTCCAAATGGTTTCTCCTGCATGTTGTTGTTGTTGTAAGCATTAAAACCCCTGTTTGGATTTTGAGGGTATGTATTTGGACCAGCAGACGCTCGTTGGTATCCACCTTGATTTTGGGGTGGGTTTAGCTTCATTCTAGTAACTTCGCTAGTGAGCTGTGATAAAGTCTTCTTTACAACATCTAACTCAGAAGCCATGAGAGCATCAGGCTCATTTTGGGGTACAACCCTCTGTTCTACGAATGCCATTTTATGAGCTTCATAGCCTGGATAAGTAATAGATGGAGGCATGGTTGTAGATGGTTGTGCCCATATAGGATTTAGCATAGGTAGGTGGCTGGCTAAGGCTTGATTTTTTGCTACAAATGGGTGTGGGACAACAAGATTGTCATGATGGGCTTAGTCGCATAGCTTCCTTCTTGTGGGTCCATTTTCTGAGTGAAAGTGATGGCTTCATTTTACACCTTTTCAATTGTGTCTCTATCTGCTGGGGAAAGTATTCTTAGAAAGATTGAGGTAAATGGATCTAAAGCCTTTAAGTAAACTTGTATGACAACCTCATCTGGTATAGTATAAGGAGCTTCCAACTTTTGATGCATTTTGTGAAAATGATGATTAAACATAGCAATAGGCTCCTTAGGATCTTTCCTCATGGTTATGAAATGGTGATGTGTCACAGCAGGATCGACATACAATTTGAACTGATTGAGGAATTTGGTTTCAAAGTCATTCCGTACTGATATAGACCCTTGTGGAAAATTTAGGTACCAGTTGTATGCAAATTCTCCCAAAGTGTATGGGAATAGATGACAGATGATGTCTTGGTGGGCAATCTCTTTACGGTTGCAAATTTCCTTGAAGGCGTGAATGTGTTCTTCTGCTGTCCTAGATTCACCATATATGAATCACGTACAAAACTTCTCCAGCTTTTTGGGTAACTCATGGAGCTACCCAGTAAAGTTTAAAGGTGAGCTTGTGGCATTGGTGAAAAAGGCCATTGGACGAGTTGGTTTGAAATGTCAATTTTGCATGTTCTAATTTTGGTCAATGACTATGGTAATAGTTGGGGCAGTGATGTGTGATTGCTGTCCAAGAGGATTTTGAGGTACGAAAAGGTGATGAGGAGATTTAGCTTTTTCTTTCCCCTTGTTGTTGCGAGCTCTTTGGTGGTGAGTGAGTTCAAGAAACTTGCCTCTTTTCAGAGATGATCTAAGCACACACTTGAATCTCTCTAGAGAGAAAGATCCAATATTATCCAATTTTTTTTTTTGAGTCTTGAGGTCCTCCTTCTAGTGCCACTTCTGTTGAGCATTTTTTTGACACAAGATAACTTGCTAGGATCTCAAGATTTGATTTCCTCTCTTGAAAGAATAATAGCGTTATTCCCAAGGTTCTCTGGGGTCGGGTCACAACCTGCTTGGTTACTCAGTTGAAGATAAATGTGATTGTTCATGAGGAGGCCTTTGCTGGTACATTCAAGACAACAAACTAAAAAATACTATTAATTTCTTTTTTGTATTTTCTATTTTAACAAGTATGGATATGGTAAATAAAATGCAACTTTGTATTTTTTAAAGACATCGATTTTCAAAATTTTAAGACAGTATTTAAAGAGATGAGAGTAACAAGAAATACAACGAATTGTAAAGAAAAGTGAAATCCTAAGGACATAAACTACTATAAACCATTCCTTGTGAATTGAATGCTGGAGAGATTTGGAACAACCCACGAAGCTTAAATCAGACCACGTCATGATTCACTACTCCACAGATGCAAGCGTTTGGAGAAAAGATATGTTTTACTCGTATGAAATATTCAAAATCTATGAAATCGTGAAGCCACCAAGACGTGTGCACCCATGAGATGGATTTATCATTGAGCCCAAAGATAGCATCCTCCACACATTCGTCACAACAAGGTAGATATATAACAACAAACTCCAACTAAAGGTAGCATGAATTTGAAACACAACAATACAAAGAGCTCTCTGAAAATAAAGAATAATGCATGCATACATTACATAAATTCACATAGATAGTAGTAATTCACACACCATGAATGAAGCACCAAATGTAGATCTTTATTGCATTAAGAAGTCATCCCTTTACATTGCTTTTTGATTACAATATATAGAGTTTTGATCTACAACTTTGATTTTCAGAGTTAGGGCATCAGAGAGTCTAAACTAGAGAACAAAAGTTAAAACTAGAACTTTGCTGAAGGGAAACTAATGCTAACTAATACTATATAACTCGCATGGATTCTTAAACCCATTCAAAATCCATTTTCTCATGCGAAGAGGGAAAAATCCACCAAAGAAGAGAGAGAGAAAGAAGGTAAGTTCCTTCTGTAAACTTGGAGTCTTCTTCTTGATTCTGGTGGTTCTTCTTGGATTCTTTATCTGAGGCTGTTACTGGTGGTGGGAACTGGTAGGAGACCCTTAGTTCCCCTAAAATGAACTCAATTTATCCATTCATCTGATCTGGAGTCCAACTGGTGTTGATAAAAGTGACCTCGCTGGAAACACCCAATTTTTCGGACCCCGACCTTACCCTGAACTTTAATGCCTTTAAAATTTCTCGAGTGTTTCTCGACATTCAAAATCTGGAAGTCCCAAAACTTTGGAATTGTCATGGGATGGAAGGCCAAAATAAACTTGAAGAGGCTGAAAAGGCTGAAATCTTTGAAGGCCCAAAGGCCAAAAAATGTTTCTTGCTTCGGGGCCGAAAGGCCGAAATGTCGGAGGCCAAAAGGCCGAAAACTCTGCCTTGGTAGAAATTCAGCTAAGTATGGAAATCTTGTCTTGTGCACCTATTAGCTAGAAATTGAAGCTTTATCCATGAAAGAATTCTGGGTGAGCTTTCTGGAGCCTCTGTACTATCTCCTGAATTTCTTCAAAACTTATCTCCTTTCTCTTTATCTTAGTGACCCTTCGTTCTTGTTTCTTTCTGAAGGTAGTTAATTCAGAAGAGAAGAACATGATCTCTTCTTCATGTTGGGACATCCTTTGTATTTCCTCTTTTAGGTAAAATAATTGCTGCAGGGCCTCTTTGGTGCTAACTCTTGCCAAAACATTCTTGAACTGTTGAACCACCTCTTTTGACGGATGTAGAGCATGTCTATCTTTATCTTGATATACCTCGAGGCCGACCCCTGTGAAGAGTGCATCTATATCTTCAATCCATTTTATTATTTCTTCTTGCTTGTCATCTATAAGGGCCTAGTGTTTCTTGTAAACCTTAATTGTTTTGGTCATCTGTTCATTCCATGCCTTAAACTTGTCCAGTTCTTCACCTTCATAGACCTTCGCCAGGATTTGGAAATGTTGCTCTTGGATTATCTCCAAATCCTGGAGGGTTTCTTGCCACTTAATTATTTCTAAATCTATACCCCCATCATTTTCCACTAGGTCAATTAGTGAATTGGTCTCGACCAATATAGTTTTCTACGGATTGAATATCAATGGGATAGCCTTCTCTCCAGATTGTTCAAAGTTTTTTTTCCAATCAACACTTGCCTGGATGAAGGAAGGAGTCAAACCTGCTGGCAAATCTGGTGTAGCCTTTTTATTTAGCATGGCTTGTAATGAAGCCTCTAAATAGTTTGGGTCAATAGGACCCACAATATTTTTAATGAATCCTTTTAACGCTTCATTTTGGTCCGTTAAGGTTTTGATGGTTTCTTCATCTTTATTCATGAACCCCAAGGTGTGCTTGAGCCTTAGAGTTGCTAGTGTCTTGCTCCCTTCTCTGGTAGGTTCGCCCAAATCCACCTCTCTGAATGTATAATCTTCCATTGTGCCAAGTGTTTGAGAAGTGCTTGGGGGTGGGATAGCTATCTTGGCTTTCCAATGACCCCTAGTGTCTTGAGTCACATATGACATGGTTCTTGCTGGTACACCAATTTCTACCTGGTGGAAGGCTTGCTTTACAGATGTCATATTTGTATCCTCTCCATCCAATTCATTGGTGTAAGTTCTCTTCCTGGGTTGTATCTCCTTGTTAAACCAAGTAGGTTTTCCTAATGCAGTTATAGGTTCATATGGTGCAACTTGGAGGATCAAAGTAAAGCATTGTACTTCCAGAGTTATTTCTCTCTCTGATTCCTTCTCCTGCCCCCTTTCTTGTTCACTCCCTCCTTCCTTCATTCTTTCCCCTTCTGTACCCACATCCATTTCCCCTTCTTCCTTCTCTGTCTCCACCTCACCTCATTCAGCTACCACATTTTCCCCTCCTTTGTCCAGGGCTTCTTGGGTGGAAGGGTCAATTGATATGTTTGACCTAAGACCGGTCATGGCCTCCAGCGTGGTCTGGAAAGGTGATGTATCTTTAGTACTCACTGCTTCTTTGGAAACCTGGGTGGCACATGTTTAAGGGATTGATGTTGGTGGAGTAGGTGTTGATATAGCTGGAGTGGGATATGGGAGAATGGTAGTAGAGTAGGGCGGATTTGGCGTAGGACTAGGTGTTGGGGTTGGAATTAATGGTGGTGGAGTAGGAATTGGAGGTGGTAGAGAAGATGGCGGAGTAGGGACATGAGATGGTGGAGTGGAAAATGGTACTTTCCCTGCTATATGATCTATAGTAGTGACTCAGGATATCCCACTATCCTAAACCTTAGGCTCTTGAGTGGAACTAGTGCTCACTTGTGTAGTAGGGACATTCACTGAAGGGTTGGTGATTTAGAACGGTGGTTGAGTGAGGATTACCTAGGGCTGAATAAGAGATGGAGCTCTAGTGTCTATATCTCCACCATGATCCAAAAATCCTTCAAGTCCTTCAAAATCAAAAAGCATAAACTCATCCGATCCTAAGGCATCTAAAGGATTATCCTATTCTTTGGGATCTTCTTTATGTTTCTTGGTAGTTTCCTTTTCTCTCCTTTTTTGTAATCTCATTCTTCGGACTAGGGGCTCATCTTCTTCTACTTCCTCAGACCCTTCTTGTACCATTTCTAACCACAGAGATTCAAAACTCTTCTTCCTCTTATATGTTTTCTTCTCAGCGGTGGGGGGACATTGGCCAGAGGTAGATGGGCCTTCACCTGGTAGGGGTTGTCAAAACCGTGCTGGTGGGTCAATCTGGCCTGTCATTCTAGTTTTCTTAGGCTTAGGATTAGATCCATATTCAACTGGTCATTCATGACCATACACAATTCTTGGATTCTGAGGGGGAGATTTATTGTACTTAGGAACTGTGGACTTCTCCCCTCGCTATTTTTCTACTTTCCTTGAGGGCTCCATCAATGTTTTTACCAGGATTGGAATCATTTTGCATGGCTTCTTGATCCAAGTTATGGTGGTCTTTATCACATGCCTCACCCAGAAGTCCATTTCATCATTTTCATCCTTGTCCACCTCTACATTCATGATTGGCCAGTCATATACCTTATCTTTTGTTTAAATGTCCTCTAAGACCTTGTCTGAATCACATTCCCATACCTTTGAGGAAATAGGAACCTTTAATACCTCTTTTGCTAGAGCGAGGTTCATTATGAAATAATCTTGGATCCTGACCTCATGATCATCTATGCATTTTATCCAGTGATCCTCCAAGTGTGGCTCATGTATGTAGAATTTACCAATAATGTGGCTGTAAGTACCTATGGGATGAAAATGGGCTCGCACTGTTTTATAGAACTGCAAGGGACAATCATCCCATTCAAAAGCCAAGGATTTGCAAAATTTCATGTCTTGCAGTGTGTATGGTCCCAAAGAGATAGGAAAGTCCCAACAATGCTTCTTTTTATGTTTTATATGTTCATATGCATCTGCAAGCTATCTAGCCATCTCCAGTATAATTATCCAGTCAGATGGGTACCTGGGCAGCTTCTTTGGTTGCAAGGTTGACCTGGCTATCTGAATGTATGTGAATGTCCTGAACTAGATAAAATAGGCCCCAATGGCCCTTACCTTAGTAGAAGCTTCTTCTGACATTCTTTTAGCAAAGTCACCTTCAATAGATCAGATGACTGTGAATATGAATGCATCGTTGACTATCTTGTAGTTAGGGGAATCCTCTAGCATGGGAATCATCTTTATCAACTGTGGGTATACTATGTGGGGCCACGTATTTGGGTCATTTAGATTCCCCTTCTTGGTAAGGCCTGGATAATCTGCCCATGCTACTAGTAAGTAAACCACATAGGTGCTCATGTAGAACTTAGGATTATGCTTTACTGATGTCAATTGCTCATCCAAATTGTCACTTATAATAGTGCCCCAGTCAAATCTTTCCTTTTGTTCCTAGATCCTTTCTGTCAACAGGATCATCCAGTGCTCGAGTTGAGTGGATTGTGGTAACCCATACACTTGGCTTATCAATGTGATGGCTGCTTGAATGTCATCTTTCATATAGCCTCTTTGAAGGTCTATCTTGTCCAACTTCTTCTTTGGAAGAGGCTGCTTGAGGTACTCATTGTTCATCATCTCATTTAAAGCCTGTTCTCTATTTCCAAACCACTTGGTACGCTTCCCAATATGGAAGTCATAGAACTTGTCTATGCCTTTGTGAAGGTGAAAAATGTCTTCAATTATATCTGGCCTTATATCCAGTACTACCTGACCCTCTATGTTTACAACCACCCTTTTATCTGAGTCATAGTGGTGAGCCAGGGTGATGATCAACTTTGAAGATGAGATAGCTACTGGGTGTGTGGCTACGTTCACCAACCCACTTAGGACCAGTGTGGTGCAATCGTCGGATCTATTTTTGGGCTGAGAACACTGAGTTAGGAACTCATTCCGGTCTACGTTGCTGATGTTGGTATCTGTTATCTCACTATGCTTGTTCCCCACCTTAGAAATTAGGGTATTTCCTTTATACTGATACTTCATTGGAGAGGTTATCTTTGGTTCAGTCATTCCTGCAAATAAAACAAGTAATCTATAGCTTATTGAAAAAAAGAATAATTTAAGGTAGGAAAGCAAAAACATCTAAGTGCAAATTTTTGCACTTTTAGCCTGCGAAAAGGTTATTTTTTGAAACAAGGTCCGTCAGACCTTTTGGGACCTTAATGTGCAAAGTGCTTGTTTGCAGACGTCAAATGTCCAAAATTTTTGAAGAAGCCCAGAAGGCCGAACCTTATGATGCGAGGAAGCTTTCGGTATTTTTGGACCTTTCGGTCTTTCAGACCTTTCGGAGGTCTGTAAGTCTGACAAGTCCAAAATCACACTTGGGCTGACAGTTTTGAAGACCCATTTTTGGCCTTTCAGAGGCTGAAAACCTGTGGCAAGGGCCGTGACTGATGAAACAAAGGGAAAAAAGAAACCTGAACCCTAGGTCAAAGGGAGACTACAAAAAACCCTAGGCCTAACAGGGAGGGACGTCCCTATCAAAACACAAAGGCACAAAGGCCCGACAATGCCAAGGAACTATTGGAAAGTTGACTACCTGAGGATGCATGACTCATTTTGTGTTTTCATCATGACAACAAAGTCATGTTTAGTTTCTGTCATGAAAGGAAAAATGACTAAGTAAGAAAAATAGGGCAGAACAGAGATACTCAATGATCAGCACATCAGTGCATGTGTGATAGATCGATTCAAATTATGCACATTCAGATATAAGTTGTATGTCATGTGTACATACTACATCCAGACACGCATAGTATGAAATTACAGTACGACAAAGTTACAAGCAGATCAATAGACCAGCAGTATAGGAAATAGAGCATGGAAGCCGACTAAGAGATTTGATCAGTGTGTGTTATTTTGTGATGTAATGGCTAAGAACATTTTGTTATATGTTTGTAATGATGTAATTAACATTTTAGTAAACACGCTTGAAGCTGACTTGTTCGGAAGCATTATATATTTTGTTTTAGGCCCGACTAGTGATTTGTTTTGGGTCGCACCTATTTGGATTTGCATATATAAGTATGTAATGTAAAGATATGAAAAGAGTGTCAATAATTATGTAAGAAGAAGATACAGAGGGACAATACTATGAAGTCAGTATATGATATAGCTCTTTAAGAGAGTAAGATCATTCATGCATACACAGAACTGATCAGACAACAGTGTCATCACAACAGTTCATTTTGATATATTGCATATCATCTTTTAGAAGGTTGTAGCCTTCATTTTATTGGGCAGTGAGCCATATACCTTTAACAAGGTTTTGTAAAAGAATCTTAATGGGGTTCGACTTTTAACCAGGTCATTGTACTCATATTGTAAAGACTGCTTTTAACAGGGAAAAGGAACTCTCACAAGTTCATTATACTTAGTACAATATTTGTGGGTACTAATTCCCACCAAGGTTTTCCTCTGATCAAGGTTTCCCTATAATCATATCATGTGTTATGAGTTGTTATGTTAAGCTTCATTCTATGTATGTTTGATTTATGCTTAAGTTGTTGAAAAGTAATTAGTAGACAAAAACTGATTCACCCCCCCTCTCAGTGTTTCTAACAATTGGTATCAGAGCTCTGGTCCTCAGCAAATAAGTTTAACCACTTGAGGAGATCATGGACTCAGCAGAAGCAAAACATTTGAAAAAGAATCTTGAAGCAACTGTTGAAGATCTTGATAGATCTGAAAAAGAAAATGAAGAACTTAGACTGAAAGTTGATGGCTCACAAATGCTTATCAAGAAAATAAGAAAAGATTTGAAATATTTTTCTAAAAGTGAATTAGGGAAAATGATCAAAAAGCTCAATGAAAAGAATATGTCTCTGAAGGATAAAGTTGAGAATCTAGATGAACAGTTCACAGACAGTCAAATTGCTATTGAAGAAAAGATCAAAGAAAGCAAGAAACTAGATGATGAACTTTTAAAAGAAAACATGAAAGTTCTGGAATTGGAAAACATAAAAAAGAAGTTGGAATCTGAATTAATAGAAGCAAAGGATAAGATTGATAAACTTCAAACAAGTTCTGATTCACTTCAATCTCAGCTCAATGCACAAAAGCAAAAAGGTGACACTACTAGTCTTGGATTCAATATAACACAAATTGAAGTCAATTCATTACAGGAAAGAGAGAAACCTCATGAAGCACCTTCAGAAGCAAGGAAAGTTGAAAATGTTGAAGAGATTAAAGCAAATCTACCAAAAAGGGAAATCAAGCAAGTTAACATAACTTTTTATGCATGCAACAAACATGGTCATTTGGAAAAAGATTGCAAAAAGGTAAGACCCATCAATGGTTATTGTTTGTCTTGTAATAAATTTGGTCATAGGGCTATACATTGCATAACTCATTCACAACAAAATCAAAGAAGAATGAATCAAAACAATCAGAGAAATCAACCTTAAAGGAATTTGTAGAACACTACATGTTAGATATGTAACTACAATGGACACACAACAAAGCAATGCGGCATGATGAACAAAAGCATCAGACCTCCTATTATTTGTCACACATGTGGAAAGGTAGGACATATCGCAAAGTTTTGTAGATCCAAAACTCAGAAGCAAGATGAACCTAAAAAATCACTATTTGAAGAGAAAGGTGAAGTTAAGTTTGTTCAAGAAAATGAAGATTCAAGAAAAATTTGGGTTGAAGTAAAGAAGGACAATGATGTTGATAAAATAGTTGATGCATCCACAGTGGATGCACCCTCTACTTCTTCCTGAATAGACATTCTTGGTCTTAGGGGGAGCTATTCTAGCTCAGGACCCCTGCGCGGTTGGTATACTCACCTCTGAGTATGCGCCTATGAAATCATGGTTACAAGAACACTATATTTCTATGTGCATTCACACATTGTCTAAAGTGCATCAGGATCAAAGTTTCAAAATCACTGGTTAATTGTGTACGGTTGCAAACATTAAATGCGGTAGATTGTATAAAAAGAAAGAAAGTATTCGATTATCTTCACACTTTCATTCAAAGATAACAAAATTTGGAGAGCATTGGAGCACTAGACATCAAGGCACGAAGGAATAACAGATTTGGCAGTTGACCGAACAGATAAGAAGTTTGAAATGGAACCCTAACAGTCGCGCCATTTCAGAATTTCATGAAACCCTACTTAAGCTAATTCCAAGTAAGTATGGAAACTCCAGTGGTGTTTGATATAGTAGAGAGGAAAAGGTTTGTTTTCAAGAGGCATCCATTCAAATCCATATTGGATGATGTGGAAGGGGATTTCTCCAAAACCCCGCTAGGCGTTGTTCACATGGAAGATATCCGCATGTACATATACTATAAGAAGGAAACAATAGGAGATGTTAAAATAGCTACTCATATGGCATCCATGATGAAACCTGACTATACATTCAAAAATGAATTTGCGCACTTGATTGATAACCCTATCTTCGAGTATTCTAATGTGCATGAGTTTGATGAGCTTGAATGTATAAAGATTTTGTTGAGAAGAATACATGATGATCTTTACTGGATTGGTGAGGTCCCTGTGCATATCAGCACTGACCTAATTCATGAATTAACTAGACTTCTCAACATTGGACCACTCTTTCCCACTGGAAAGGATGTAAAAAAGAAGATTGAACAAGTTTGTCTATCCAGAAGTGACAAGCGTGGAATGACAGTTGACCCTATCAAAGAAGATGACATAAAACTTCTGACAATGATACTCGGATATAAGTTTTAGCAAGCAAGCAGGTTGAACAGTGTCTCTGCAGCAACAGTCCTAGCAGCTATAAGAATGGTGAAGGACAAAACTCAATACAACCTATGTGAGATCTTGCGCGGTCAATTGATTGAAAACATCTGAATCATCAAACATGATAGAAGAAAGACATTCAAATTTGGATCTTTAATCATCTACTTGTATTTCCATATAGTTGGAAAGGCTGCAAACCTCTACCTAGACAGGAGCAAACCCACAATGTCTCAGACATCACTCAAGGTCACATTAGAAAGTAGTGCAAGAGATGCCATGGATATGGATATACAGACATTTAGAATCAAAATGCAGAATAGGTACAGACTATCTAAGAAGATAGTTGACAAATACAAGGATACCATATGCTTCATGGTAGAAACAGATTGCACATGCATGGAGGCAGTTGAACCGAGAACCAAATGGATTCATCCTCTTGGTTATGAAGTGGAAGAACATGTGCTAGAAGGATATGTGCAAGTTCTATTGTGAGCATCCAAAGATCCTAATGAGCCTAGGTGGGGCACCTACAGAGAAAAGACCAATGAAGTGGATACTATCTTACACAGTGCTGATAACAAAAGGAAAGCTTCCAAAATAACATCCAACATACTGAAAGTTCATGGAGTCACTCAAGAAGATCTTGAAAAAGCAAGAGATGCCAAGATAGAAAAAGAACTTGAGAAAGCTGAACAGATCCAGAAGAAGAAGAAAGTAGAGAGCACCTCTGCACCCTCTACCACCATTGACTTAGATTCATCTCCACTATCTACACCAAGCAAGAAGACTAGAGGAAGAAATTAGGCACCTTCAAATAACCCATCCTCGAGGAACACTCGGAGCAAAGCTGAGAATATTCAAGCTCCACCTGAGGTAGGATTTAGACCTAGTCTAAATGTGTTGAGGAACAAGATTTTTAATGAAGGGAGATTAGATACACTATCTAAATTCTATGACAAGTATCAAGAAATTGATAAGACCGAGATACTCTCTATGATCATATCTCATATGATCAAGTTCAAAAAGATAGTTCTTGAACTCAAGATAGTAATACCGGATCAATTATGGAACTTGTTGGAGATAATGAAAAGACATGCAATTGAGGAAGACATGAGGATAAGAGAAGAAACATTGGATACTCTTCTTCTTGTATGCTTGCATGATGAGAAGGCTATATTGTTAGATCCGGTGAAGCCTCATCTCCGAACTAAGACAAGGACCCTACAAATAATGAAAAAGGAGTATGAATAGATAGGTAAGGAGACTGAAAAGGCATTTGCACAAGTCTTTATGGATAGACACATGTATCCACCAACGACGCCTACAACAAAAGTTACTCTAGCTCCTCCCAAATAGGCTACAACTCCAATAATTCAGATTGCACCCATGACAGGTCCACAGGCCTCAGCGCCCACAGTGATAATAACTTTTGATACAGATAAAGACTCAGAAGACACTATAGTAGTTGATAATGTCAAGATATCCATGACTGCATCTAAAAAAGATATGGACAAAGTTGATAAGGCATTTGTAAGCACTGAAGAAATGTGCATTGATGATACTGCCGCACAACAAGATGAAGTTCCCATCAATGATCAAGTTGATATAAATGAAGATACTCAAGATGATATTCAAGGTGACAAGACACTAAAAAAAGAGAAACCAGTGAAGGTTGAATGCGTGGATACCAGCCAGAACACTATATTCTCACCATCCACTCAACCAGCTACCTCATTGTTGTCAAGGTTAACTCCTGACTCAGCAAGTTTGGATGCATGGTGAGAAGAAGACCTAATCAAAATCAGCGTTCTTGCTATGGAAAAAGCAAAGGAAAAACAAGTGATGAGGAACCCTCGCTTCTTGGAAATAGTGAACATCTTGAATGACTTAGTGCCTACTAATCAAAAAGTAGCCAAAGTCCAATCAGTTGAAGATGTGGACAACATTTTGTCAAACTTCAAGTCACATTTCATAAGCTTAGTAGAATTTGCTACTAAGATTGCAGAAGATGAATACAAGAAGTAGAGACTAGATGATTTGGTAAAGAAATTTACCTTAGACTTGAACTCCTTAAAGATTGGGCAGTCTATATTGAAGGAATTGGCAGATAAAGGAAAGAGAGTCATAGCTAACTGTATGGACAGAGTAAATCTCACCTTTGAGCACACCAAAAAGGTAGAAGAGGCAGAGTTAATGATAGATAGCATAAGAAAATCAGTTGAAACCTCGACGCAAGAAATGAACATATGTAACAATATCTACCAAGGGCAGTTACACAAAATTGAGAAAGCAAAGTTAGAAATCAGCAAGATAAGGGTAAGGCAAACATAGTTAAGAAATGCACTTGTGCCATCCTTAGCAGTCCTTAATGAGAACATAAAATAGATTTGATGCCACTATTGTGACATATGATCAAGGTCCCTACATGGATCTGATAAAAATGGAGAAGCTGACATATGCATTGTGCGCGCATCTACAAACAGTTGATACTATGAAAGCATTTTGGCAGAAAGAGGTTCAATCTCTTAAAATTGCGTACCCTGAAGTATATATGGAGTAAGTATGTAGTAGACTTACAAGTTTTTGTACACCTTTGTCATTAATGTCAAAGGGGGAGTAATATAGAATGTGTATATGCGAAGAAGTATATATATGATGTTATACAGTCACTTTTTGTGTTAAGTCATTTTGAGTAACTTGGCCACATTCCTTTGTTGCCATAAATGACAAAGGGGGAGATTGTTGGCAAGTTGAATACCGGAGGATGCATGACTCATTTTGTGTTGTCATCATGGCAACAAAGTCATGTTTAGTTTCTGTCATGAAAGACAAAATGACTAAGTAAGAAAAATAGGGCAGAACAGAGATACCCAGTGATTAGCACATCAGCGCACATGCGAGAGATTGATTCAGCTTATGCACATTCAGATATAAGTTGTATGTCATGTGTACATGCTACATCCAGACATGCATAGTATGGAAAAGTTACAAGCAGATCAATAGACCAACAGTCTAGGAAACAGAACATGGAAGCCGACTAAGAGATTTGATCAGCATGTGTTATTTTGTGATAAAATGGCTAAGCGCCTTTTGTTATATGTTTGTAATGATGTAATTAATATTGTAGTAAACACGCTTGAAGCTGACTTGTTTGGAAGCATTGTATATTTTGTTTTAGGGCCGACTAGTGATTTGTTTTGGGTTGCGCCTATTCATATTTGCATATATAAGTATGTAATGTAAAGATATGAAACAAGTGTTCATAATTATGTAAGAAGAAGATACAGATGGATAGTACTATGAAGTTAGTATATGATATATCTCTTTAAGAGAGTAAGATCATTCACACATACACAGAATTGATCAGACAACAGTGTCATCACAACAATTCATTTTGATATAGTGCATATCATCTTTCAAAAGGTTGTAGCCTTCATTTTATTGGGCAGTGAGCCATATACCTTTAATAGGGTTTTGTAAAACAATCTTAATAGGGTCCGACCTTTAACCAGGTCATTGTACTCATATTGTAAAGACTACTTTTAACAGGGCAAAGGAACTCTCACAAGTTCATTATACTTAGTACAATATTTGTGGGTACTAATTCCCACCGGGGTTT
>MU228121.1:429474-440614 GCA_018584345.1 Thuja plicata | reverse complement strand
AAAGGAACTCTCACAAGTTCATTATACTTAGTACAATATTTGTGGGTACTAATTCCCACCGGGGTTTTCCTCTGATCAAGGTTTCCCCATAATCATATCATGTGTTATGAGTTGTTATGTTAAGCTTAATTCTATGTATGTTTGATTTATGCTTAAGTTGCTGAAAAGTAATTAATAGACAAACACTGATTCACCCCCCCTCTCAGTTTTTCTAATAGGACCAAGGTTCCCTAGGCTAGACAGGCACTAAGGGCAGGAACAAACCCTAGACTGACCTGAAAGCATGAAAGAAAGGTGGGCAAGAAGAACCTACCTTGAAAGGACCAGGAGCGGGAGGACAACTAGGTGGCTTGAGAAAGCAAGCAGTCAATGAGGAGGAGCATACAAAATTGCAGGTGGGAAGCAAACAAAGACAAGTGACTAAAATTATGAAGGCCTCCGCTATTTATAACCCGCGGGCTGACGTCAATCTTTTTAGGGTTTTTGGACTCCGAAAGGCCGACAATCTCTGAGAAAGAGCCTTCGGCCTCTCGGTGTTTTCAGAGGCCAAAAACACCGAAAGGGCCAGGTTTTTGAACTTTCAACCATATTGGTATTTTGGAGTACCTAAGTACTCCGAAAACCCAAAATGGCTGAAAGGCCGAAAAAGGGGCTCTCATCTCTTCTCTTACTTGTTTTAAGTAAATTTATTTGAGGGCTGACTGGATTTCACACAAGGGGTGGACACGACCCAAAGAAAAAGACAAAAAAGGGGGTCCCCATGGTCAGAGGACCAAAAAAAATGGGGTGTGTGTTGTGGACCCACAATAGTTCTCATCACATGACTGGTGATAAGACTAATTTGAACATCTCGAGCACTATGATCATGGCAGTGTTAGTTTTGGAAATGATGAAACTTGCTATGTGAAAGGAAAAGGTTGCATTACTCTAATTGAAGGAATCAAATTTGATAATGCTTATTGAGTTGAAGGACTAAGGCACAATCTATTGAGTGTAGCACAACTGAATAACATTGGTTTCAAGGTATAATTCATGAATGGTAAGACCAAGCTCATGGATAGTAAGGGAAACCTATTAGGAACTGGTAGGCAAACAAAAAGTAATTTATTCTATCTTGATCTCACTAAAAGTTCATGTTTTATTGCACAAGTAGAAGAGAGTTGGTTATGGCATAAAAGGTTATGTCATGTGAATTTTGATAACCTGGTCAACATAATCAAGAGCATAAGAGTAAGAGGTATTCCTATTTTGAGTTGGCTTTATGAAAACAATGTCAAATTGGGAAGATGAGAAAATCTAGTTTCAAGAGAAAGAACTAAAATACTGAAGAAGTCTTGGAGTTAGTGCATACTGATTTGTGTGGACCAATTGGAACAA
Organism: Thuja plicata; assembly: GCA_018584345.1. Taxonomy (NCBI): domain Eukaryota; kingdom Viridiplantae; phylum Streptophyta; class Pinopsida; order Cupressales; family Cupressaceae; genus Thuja; species Thuja plicata. The sequence goes on along the minus strand of MU228121.1, from coordinate 439,237 downwards.
GTTACACTGGAGAGAGATATTTTATTCTGTTTGTGGATGATAATTCAAGAATGATGACTGTTATCTTTCTCAGAGAAAAATTAGAAGCTTTTCATAAAATCAAGTGGTACCTTGCGAGAGTTGAGAAGGAAACCAGAAAGAAACTAAAATGCCTAAGATCTGATAGAGGAGGTGAGTTCATTTCTAATGAGTTCAATGAATTTTTTAATGAGAGAGGAATCAAAAGATAGGTATCTTCCCCTAGTACTCCATAGAAAAATGGTATAGCAGAAAGAAGGAACAAATCCATTATGGATTGTGCAAGAACCCTGATGATTGAAAATAATGTTGCAACAAAATACTGGAAGGAGGCTATCAACAGTGTAGTACACACTTTATATCAAGTTCCAATGAAGAAAGGTACTAATCAAACACCTTTTGAACTATGGTATGGCTATAAACCCAATGTTTATTATTTTAAAGTATTTGGAAGAAAATGTTACATCTTGAAAGAAGCAAGAAATGGAAAATTTAATGTAAAAGGAGATGAAGGCATGTTCCTAGGCTACTCAGGTGAAAGCAAAGCATAAAAATGTTTGAATCTAGCTACTCATAAGTTATAGAAAGTTTTCATGTAAAGATTGATGAGTTTGCAAAAAGAACTGAAGAACAAAGCAGTAAAGAACCTGAAGACTATAGGAACTTTGTGTATTATGAACCTGATACTATTCCTAAGACTCAAGAAATGGTGATTGGACAAAAACTATATCAGCCATTGAATTCATCAGTGCAAAATTTGTTACAAAAAGCTCAAACTAAGTTTTAGACAGTGCAACCTGAGATGCTAGTTGAGGAAACCAAGTCTCAGACAGAGGAACCCGAGTCTCAGACAAAGGAAATTGAGTCTCAGACAGTGGAACCCGAGTATCAGAAAGAAGATAAGAACATAATGTTTGAGCATGATGAACCTAGTGGAGAAAGCCAAGAATCAAGATTGAAGGAGCCTACACTTGCTAAATATGTCAGAAGGCATCATGGACCTGAGAAAATAATTGGAGATCAGACAGAAGGTATAATAATAAGGAACAAATTGAAAGGTACATGTTTTCTTAGTGAATTTGAACTAGAACTGTTAAAGATGCATTGAATGATGAAATCTGGATAGAAGCCATGAATGAGGAGATTGAGCAGATAGAAAAGAACAAAACCTAGACCCTTGTGCCTAGACCAAAAGACAAGAATGTGATTGGAACTAAGTGGGTTTTCAGAAACAAGTTGAATGAAAAAGGTGAAGTTTCTAGAAGCAAGGAAAGACTAGTTTGTAAAGGATATGCTCAAGAAGAGGGTATTGAGTATGGAGAAACTTTTTCTCCTATTGCAAGACTTGAAGGAGTAAGAACTCTTCTAGCATATGCTGCACATAAAGGATACAAAGTATATAAAATGGATGTGAAATTTGCATTTCTGAATAGAATACTATAAGAGGAAGTCTATATTGAGCAACCTGGAGGATTTGCTAATCCTAACAGAAGGATTATGGTTTGCAAATTGCATAAAGCTTTATATGGACTGAAGCAAGCACCCAGAGCCTAGTATGAAAGATTGCATGGTTACCTAGTAAGTATTTGATTTCAAAGAACTAATGATAACAGTAGCTTCTACATCAAAGGACCTAAAAACAAAATATTGTTAGCAAAGATATTTGTTGATGATATATTATTCACTGGTTATGATGACTTATGTAAAGCATTTTCTGAGGCAATGAGTAAGGAATTTGAGATGTCTATGTTTGGTGAAATCAAATTCTTTGTTGGTTTACAAGTTCATCAAATGAAGGACTGTATCTACATTACTCAGTCTAAATACATCAAAGAGATACTGAAGAAATTTGGAATGGAAGATTCTAGACCAGTTGGGATACCTATGTGTACTAGACAAAAGTTGACTAAGGATGATGATTCAAAGGAGGTAGATCAGACTACCTACAGATCTATGATTGGAAAACTTCAATATGTTGTTCACACTAGACTTGATATTGCATTAGCAGTTGGTATTGTTGCAAGATTTTCAGCTAATCTGAGAGAGAATCATTTGATGGATATCAAAAGGATTCTGATATATCATAAGGGAACTGAAGAGTATGGATTATGGTACAAGAAAGGAGGAAACTTTGACTTGAAGTCTTTTACTGATGCTGATTGGGATGGAAGTGTTGATGATAGGAAGAGCACCAGTGGTGGAGCATTATTTCTTGGAAAGAGATTAATCTCCTGGACTATGAAGAAACAAATTTGCATATCTCAGTCTATAGTAGAGGCAGAGTATGTTGCTACAGCAGTAAATTGTTCAAATATCATATGGTTCAAACAATTATTGTTAGGTATGAAGGAGGAAATCAAAGAACCAGTTGTTATCTACTGTGACAATACTAGGTCTATTAATATTTCAAAGAACCTTGTGATCCATACTAAGACTAAGCATATTACAGTAAAATGTCATTTCTTGAGAGAATTAGTTCAAGACAAAGAAGTAAGGTTGGAATATGTGAATACTAAAGAATAAATTGCAGACATATTCACCAAACATTTTCCTAAGGATGTATTTGTGTATCTCAGATGAAAGCTAGGGGTTATTCCCCTAACTGAAGCTCACTAAAACATAGTTTAGTGATGCATCGACTGAGCTACAAAGAAGATCTATCAGTTGATGCAGGTTTTTCAGAGCTTATTGCTTATGAATCAGTACAATAGGTACAATACAACTACAAAGAGAGACAATATATTAGATGGAGTATTTGGCATTTTTTGTGAAAGAGGGAGAGTTTATTGATGTCATACAAAATAAATTATTTCAGGGAGAGTTGAAAGAATTCAGTGTATCAAAGAAAGAAAATCAGAGGGAAAATTTTTATCAGAAACAAAGATTGATGTAAGAGGGAGTTTTTGGATGTGAATCAGAATGAAGCTAAGGACATTAAAGAAAATTTTTGGTTGCTCTATAATTCTTTGTATTATGACATGTTGTGTTGCCATTAGTGCCAAAGAGGGAGATTGTTAAATACAATTATTCAATTGTGTATTTTCATTGATGTTACACATGTATATACACTTATGTAGTGATGTTACACAAATGTCTACATCCAAACCGAGCATAGCTAGTTCATGACAAGTGATTTTCAGTGTTGACCAAGCTCAGCCAGGTATTGAAGAAGTTCTGTTGTGATCGAGTTCACTAGGGCGACACAGAAAATTTGGTGTGAAATGTGAAATGTGAAATTAATGAAATATGAAATGTGAAATGTGAAATGTAAAATGTAAAATGTGTAATGTGTTCAATGTGAAATGTGAAATGTGAAATATGAAAGACATAAAATATAGTTAAATGAATCAAACGTGAAATGTGAAATTTGAAATACATAAAATTTGTTGAAATGAATGAAATGTGAAATGTGAAATGAATAAAATGTGAAATGTGAAATACAAAATACGAAATACGAAATGCGAAATGCGAAATGCGAAATGTGAAATGTGAAATGAAAGAAATGTGAAATGCGAAATGTGAAATGCAAAATGCGAAGTGGGAAATGTGAAACGTGAAATGTGAAATATGAAATGTGAAATGAATGAAATGTGAAATGTGAAATATGAAATGTGAAATGTGAAATGAATGGAATGTGAAATGAAAGAAATATGAAATATGAAATGTAAAATGTGAAATGTGAAATTTGAAAGACATAAAATATGTTGAAATGTGAAATGTGAAATGTGAAATTTGAAAGACATAAAACATGTTGAAATGAATCAAATGTGAAATGTGAAATGTGATATATGAAAGACATAAAATATGGTTAAATCAATCAAATGTCCAATGTGAAATATGAAATGAATGAAATGTGAAATGTAAAATATGAAATATGAAATGTGAAATGAGAAATGTGAAATGTGAAATGTGAAATGTGAAATGAGAAATGTGAAATGTTGAATGTGAAATATGGAATGTGAAATGTGAAATGCAAAATGCGAAATGTGAAATGTCAAATGCATAAACTTTGTTGAAATGAATGAAATGTGAAATTTGAAATAAATGATAGGTGAAATTTGAAATGTGAAATGTGAAATGTGAAATACATAAAATTTGTTGAAATGAATGACATGTGAAATGTTAAATATGAAATATGAAATGTGAAATGTGAAATGTGAAATGTTAAATTCATAAAATTTATTTAAATGAGTGAAATTTGAAATGTGAAAAGTCAAATGTGAAATGTGAAATGAATGAAATGTGAAATGTGAAATGAATGGAATGTGAAACGTGAAATGTGAAATGTGCAATAACAAATGTGAAATGTGAAATACGTAAAATTTGTTGAAATAAATGAAATGTGAAATGAATGAAATATGAAATATAAAATGTAAAATTTGAAATGTGAAATGGGTTGATCAGATAGGAAACACATATAATTTGTTGAAATAATTGAAATGTGAAATGTGAACTAAATAAAACGTGAACTGTGAAATGTAAAATTTGAAATGTGAAATGTGAAATAAGAAATGTGAAATGCATAAAATTTGTTGCAATGAATGAAATGTGAAATGCATAATATTTGTTGCAATGAATGAAATTTAAATCTAGAATGAATGAAATGTGAAAGGAATGAAATATAAAATGTGAAATATGAAATGTTAAACGTGAAACGTGAAATGTGAAATGCATAAAATTTGTTGAAATGAATAAAATGTGAAATGTCAAATGTAAACTGAATAAAATGTGAAATGTGAAATGTGAAATGCAAAATGTGAAATGTGAAATGCATGAAATTTGTTGAAATGAATGAAATGTGAAATGTGAACTAAATGGAATGTGAAATGTGAAATTTGAAATTTGAAATACATAATTTTTTTTGAAATGAATGAAATGTGAAATGTGAAATGAATGAAATGAGAAATGTGAAATGAACGAAATATGAAATGTGAAATACAAAATGCGAAATGCGAAATGCAAAATGTGAAATGTGAAATGTGAAATGTGAAATGTGAAATACGAAATGTGAAATACAAAATACGAAATGTGAAATGCAAAATGCCAAATGGGAAATGTGAAATGGGAAATGGGAAATGGGAAATGTGAAATGTGAAATGTGAAATGTGAAATGTCAAATATGAAATGTGAAATATGAAATGTTAAATGTTAAATTTGAAATGTGAAATCTGTTGATGAAATATGAAATACATATATTTTTTTGAAATGAATGAATGTCAAAACAATGAAATGTGAAATGTGAAATGAATGAAATGTGAAATATGAAATGTGAAATGTGAAATGTTAAATGTGAATTGTGAAATGTGAAATGTGAAAAATGAAATGTGATGACATAGTTTTGCATTAGTATGCAAAGGAAAATAGTTTTGAACCGTTGGTAACACCAACACCAAAAGAAAGGTTTAGTGCAACCTGACAGAACAGGTTATAATATAAACTGATGACATAGTTTACAAGTACAACCTAAAAATGTTGAAGTGGAACCCGACAGAGTAAATTGATAGAATAAACCAATAGAGGAACCCGATAGTACAATGTAAAATGATAGAGCAAACAAAAAAGGAACCCGATAGAGAAAGGGAACCTGATAGACAGTTCATAGAAGGAACACCGACAGACAGACTATAGAGGAACCCGAGCACCAGTCTACCAAGAGGTAGTTATATCTTGAGAAATGTGGATCTGATTTCCACATAAGATAAAACACTTGTGTTTTATATTTACCTTTTTGATTTTCTTTAAATCCATTTCTTGAGGGACCAACAATGTAATTGTAGTTATTTTAATCAGTCTAACTGATTGAAAACATGCAAACTAGGAGATCAAGGTCAAATTGTAAACCTTTGATCATAGAATTACCTTTGTAAAACGTGAAAATTTATTAGGTCATTCTATTATATAAATAGATGTGTAATCATTAAAAACATGTTGGAAATGGACAATGCAAGCAGTTATTATTTTTTTATTGCTGTCAAACCTTAATTGGTGAGACTATTGTTATCTATTTGAGTACCATATCTATTGTTGATGAAGAAGATTTAACAAGAAGACCAAGTGAATGGTTGAGTTGAGGCAATTCAAAGGGTACTTGATCAGTTGGCACTCTGGCAAAGTAATTAGTTGTATATCTTTCAAAGATAGTTTTTCTGGCTATTCTGTGCCAAGCAAGTTTGGCTTGTGCCGAGCAAAGTTGTTTGTGTCGAGTAAAGTTGCTTGTGAGGAGAAAAAAGTTGCTCAATGCCGAGCACCATTGAAATTGCCGAGTGGAAAGAGTGATGTTGGCCGACTTGCAGTAATTGGATTAATGATGAGATTTGAGATCTCTGGCTGACTTAGTTGATTCTAATGGGATATTTAATGTTAATTAAAGATTGATCCACATCATTTAATGTATGGGTAACCATAATTAATGCATGGTTTAAAGATTTAATTAGGGACTACTTTGGAGAAGTAAATGTAATGAAAAGATGGAATGATCCATTAAATCTGACCTAACCTATGATCTACGATCTTGTTTAAGCGGCAAAAGATTTATCTGACCTAGACAGAGAGGTATATGATAACCTCAAGGGTTATTCATGAAGTGTGGAGGAATGTATGTGTATGCAAAAGGTTTTCATAGTTGATTTACTGTTTGGTATGATCTAGCAGAGAAGGCAAAAGGCAGAAGCATAAAGTTGCATGTATGATTGCTTAACAGATTTCCAAGTAGATCAGAAGGTTGAAATGACAATGCAGGCTATCCAGTAAGTTAACATCAAAGCTATAATTGGATCTAAATTGCAAAGTAATTTGTATGTACCAGATCACAACTACTGATTACTTTCTTACAATTGTATTAGTTAAATCTTTTAACAAGGTTGACTTTACAGTCATTTGTATAAATCCTCTAACAAGGTGACATTCAGGTGGAATTTTCTAAGTCCTCTAACAAGGCCACTCTTGACAGGGTGATTAAATCCTTTAACCAGGTCACACCTAGCAGTGTGTTATTGTAACCTTTCACAGGGTTGGCTCCTCATAGGGCATCACTTCAGAAGAGTGAAAACTTGGTAGCATGTTACTGGTGGTTTTTCCCATATTGGGTTTCCACATTAAATACTTGTGTCAACTTGTGTGAATGCTTATGGTTTTCTTTATTGTTATGTTGCTACAAGCTAATTTCAATTGACAGTAAACTTCTTGGTTAAAGTTGATTTATGCTACTATTGCCGAGTAGATCTGAAGTACATAAAGTTTTATTTGCTACATCTAGACCCAAGGATAACTGATTCACCCCTCCCCTCTCAGTTATTCTAAATTCATTCTAGAAATTGGTATCAGAGCATTGATCTCCTGAAAATATTTTGAAGGTACTTGGAGTGAAAGGATCAAGATGTATAAGAAGGAGGTTCCCAAGCTGAACAAAGATAACTTCCCTGCATGGTAGAGCTTGATGAAACTACATTTGGCTGGTATTGGAGATGATGCTAAGTGACTTGTTGAACATGCCTATGTACCACCTTCTACTCCTCTCTCAGTTGTACAACTAAGAGAAAAGCAAGAGCACAATCAAGCAATGTTGGAGATAGCCTCCTCATTGAGCTATTCAAAGTTTGATGATATAAAGAATTGCATAAATGCAAAAGAGATGTGGGAAAAACTTGCAACTGTCTATGGTGGAGACACAAATGTGCTAAGAGCTAAATCAGAAAGTTTAAGAGGTAAGTTTGATGAGATGAAAATGCAAGAAGGTGAAAATGTCATTCAGTACTATGGTAGAATAAAAGAAGTTGTAAATGCCATTAGAGGGGCTAATGGAACTATTGATGAGAACACCATTATGAGAAAGGATCTGAGAACTTTACTTCATGTATATACTATTACAGTTTCTGAAATTCAAGAATTGAGATGTACTCCTAACAATAATCTGAATCTGGAAAATCTGATAGGTAGACTCACTGCATTTGAAATGTCAAATTATGATAACTACAATCCACAAGGGATTGATTATGCTTTTAGATCACAACTAGTTCTCAATAAATCTAAGAAAGGAAAGAAATATGTGGACAGTGACAGTGACACTTCTGATGATGATCTTGAAGAACTTGAAGCACTTATGGCAAAAAGGCTCTCCAGAGGAAAAGGAAAATACAGAGGTAAACTTCCTATTATTTGTTTCTCATGCAGAAAAGTTGGTCATATAGCTACTAGATGTACTGGAAAAAATGAAAAAGATAAAAGAAGGGACAACAAATACAAAGAATACAAAGACATAAAGGATAAATGAGACTTCATGAAATATAAGGACTACAAAGACAAAAGTAAGAAATCTTGTTATATTGCTGAAGAAACTTCTGATAATGACATTGATAATTCTGATGACAATGATATAGAAGTTTTTTATGTTGCAATGAAAGAATATTCTGATGATGATGAGAAAACTGCACTAATCTCTTATATGAGCAAAAATGATCGTTGGATCATTGACAATGGTTGTTCCCATCATATGATTGGTGACAAAGATAAGTTTGAAATACTAAACCAATGTAAAGGGGGATATGTAAAATTTGGTAATGATTCACCATGTCTTATCAAAGGAAATGGATTGATTAACCTGACTGACAAAATCATATGTGATGATGTGTATTGGGTTGATGATCTAAAATACAATTTGCTGAGTGTTGCACAACTGAACAATTCTGGTTACAAAGTTGAATTCCATCACAGAAAGGCAAAGATCTATGATTCTACTAAAGGATTAGTTGGAAGTGGTGATCAGACTAAAGGTAACTTATTTTATCTGGATTTATCTGAAGAAACATGTTTGTTTTCACAATACAATGATGTTTGGTTATGGCATAAGAGGTTGTGTCACGTGAACTTTGATAACTTGGTAAGCATAAGTAAACTAAAAAAGGTTAGAGGGCTACCTAAGTTAAAGAAACCTGAGAATGCTATGTGTAAACAATGTCAACTAGGAAAGATGACTAAGTCTAGTTTCAAGAGAAAAATACATGTATCAGAGAAAATTCTGGAATTGGTCCATACTGATCCCTGTGGTCCCATTAGAGAAAGAAGCTATTGTGGTGCTAGATACTTTATTCTATTTGTTGATGATTATTCAAGGATGATGATTGTAATTTTCCTCAAGGAAAAATCTGATGCATTCTAGTTATTTAAATGGTACTTAGCTAAAGTTGAATAGGACTTAGGCAAAAGTTTGAAATGCTTAAGATTTGACAGAGGTGGAGAGTTTATTTCTAATTAGTTTAACAGGTTCTACAATGACCGAGGCATAAAGAGATAGATGTCCGCACCCATGACTCCTCCACAAAATGGTATTGCTGAACAAAGGAATAGATCTATCATGAAATATGCTAGAACACTAATGATGGAGAAAAATGTTGCACATAAATATTGGAAAGAAGCTGTAAGTACTCCAGTCTATACATTGAATAGAGTTCAAATTAAGAAAGGTATAGATGCTACACCTTATGAACTTTGGTATGGGTATGCACCTAGTGTAAAGTATTTTAAAGTATTTGGAAGCAAATGTTTTATACTGAAAGACAACATAAATGGAAAACTAGATGCTAAAAGTGAAGAAGGTATATTCCTTGGCTATTCAATGAAAAACAAAGCTTACAAATGTTTGAATTCTAATACTAACAAAATTGTTGAAAGTGAAAATGTAAGAATTGATGAGTTTGCAGAAAGAAATGAAGCTAAAAGTACACAAGAGCCTGAAAGCTATAGATCATTC
>MU228121.1:382671-397790 GCA_018584345.1 Thuja plicata | reverse complement strand
TTATTGTTTTTTCAAAATAATTTGTAATAAGAGTTGTGTCTTTTCACCCTAAAAAGGTGTGAAAGCCACTCAAACACACATATATACATAATGTAAAATGTAAATAGAGGGGAATACAACAATAATAAATCTTTGATAAATGGATTAGATGGATCAAAAAATGCAAATGTGAACTCTATAGTACTAATTTCATAATCAATAAAGATAATTCCTTTTTCTTCATGTATGCAATTGTTTCATTATCATTTTACAATTAGTCCCTCGGATAAACCAATAGAACTTCTTCAAAGTGACAGTTTGATGTGAATGCTTCCTATTTTGATTCATATTCTATATTTTCAATTGGTTTTCTCATTTTGTATGGTTAAATTATGTTGATTGAGGCCTCAGTCAATTGGTCTGTCATCTGAGAAGTATTACCCTTTTGATATATCTCTGAATTTGTTTTATGTTGCATGTAAATTCCATTACACCTTTGAAGTGATAAGTTTTGTTGCAAAATTGTCTCTGAGGTTGAACATAGGATTGGAATGATATTGACTCTATTGCCCATAATTGATTAAGGCACTAGTCTTTCTTGTTTATTGGATTATAGTCATAGTTTCATTATTTAAAGTTTTGAGATACTATATCCATCTTCTCTATTCAGTTCATATCTTAAATCCATCAAACATTCTTTAAATTCTTGGAACATTACATTTGAACATTTTAAATAATACAATGTTTTTAGTTTTGTGATCTTAATAGTACTTTTCCATACTTTGAGAGACAGACATTCCAATCACAAGTTATCTGCTATAAAAAGCCTGTTCAGATAAAGGTTCATCCACCTTGATCCTGCAGAGCCAGAAGCATAGGGGAAGAGGATCATAATTGATCATTCCCATTATTTGGAAAAAATAACTTGTTTTTCTCATCATTGGATAAGCGAGTCCATAGGAAATCCAATTCAGAGTTTTTGGGCACCAACACCCTCTTTTCATCAACTTTGGCCTTCAACTTTTGTTGATTGTCTTGGATTGTCTTCTTGACTTGATCCTGTATCTCCTTCATGGTTTGGGTAATATCCTTAGAATTACCACTCCTTTAATCCATGCCTCCAAGATCCCTAAGCTCACACACACCCCTTGGGTGCCTCCCATAAACTATCTCAAATGGGCTTCTTCCTGTCATTCTATTCTTACTATCATTGTAGGAATATTCTACTTGAGGAATAGCCACATCCCATGTTTGACCATACTCCTTAGTTAGGCACCTAAAAATGTTACCCAAAACTCTATTGACCACCTCAGTTTGGCCATCAGTCTGAGGGTGGTAAGCTGAACCAAAAGACAAGTTGGTTCCCAATCTATTCCACAAAGGTTTCTAGAAATGGATCATAAATTTCACATCCATATTAGAAACAATACTTAGGGGTAAGCCATGAATTCTCACAATCTCTTTAAAAAAAAAAATGCTATATGAATAGCATCATGTGTAGTCTTGTAGGGAATGAAATGTCCCATCTTACTAAATCTGTCATTCACTACATAAATGTTGTCATCTCCTTGCTTTATTTTGGGTAGACCTACTATGAAGTCCATTATCACACACTCCCATGTCTTGTTAGGGACTGGTAAGGGTTGATATAAACCTACATTACTGATTCTTCCTTTGTCTTTCATGCATATGGCACACTGCTCCACATACCTTGTAAAATCTCTTACCGATTTTGGCCAATGGTAGAACCTTTGCACAAGCTCCAAGGTTTTTTTCATACCAAATTGGCCACCCAAACACCCATTGTGTTTCTCCTATATGATATTTTCTCTGATGGAGCCTCTTGGCACACATAATTGATTGCCCTTAAATAACAATCCATTTTGCAAAGTAAAATCAGAGAATTTGCTATGAAAGTGATTCTAAAAATCAACGCACACCTTGTATGCTTCCCCAAAATATTCATCTACCTTAAAGAGATCTCTAAAATTATCAATCCCAATGCTATTCAACTGGACTTCTTGCAGCGTCAACAATCTCCTGCTTAGTGCATCTGCAACCTTGTTCAATTGCCCTTTCTTATGCTTAATGGTAAATGTAAATGCTTGCAAATACTCCATCCATTTCAGATGTCTATTGCTTAGTTTCTACTCAGTATTTATGTAACTAAGGGCTCAGTTGTCAGTAAACACAACAAATTCTTTGGGAAATAGATAATGCCTCCACTTTCTAAGGGATTGAACTAAAGCATACAGTTCTAGGTCATAAGAAGAGTATTTATTCTTAGCCTCATTTAATTTCTCACTAAAGAAGGCAATTGGCCTACCTTCTTGACTCAATACACCCCCTACTACCATTCCACTAGCATCACACTCAATAATAAATAATTTATCAAAGATTGGAATTGTAGGACAGGTTGAGTGGCTACTTGCTTCTTCAATAACTCAAAGGCTTTTTTCTGCTTCTAAGGTCCACCTAAACTTATTTTTGACCCCACCCTTAATAGTATCTAATAAAGGAGCACAAATACAATTAAAGTTCCTAATATATTTCCTATAAAACTAGGATAAGCCATGAAAACTTCTTACCTCAGTTGATGTGGTACATGGAGGCCAATTTAGGATAGCTGCCACTTTGTTTTGATCCATCTTCAAAGATCCTTTGGACACTACAAAGCCCAAGTATACTAGTTCTTTCTTCAAGAACTCACATTTTCAAGGTTGATAGCCAAATTCTCTTCATGTAATCTATGCAACATTGCCTCTACATGCTTGATATGCTCCTCCTTAGTCTTGCTAAATATCAATATATCATCAATACATACCACTACAAAATTCCCTGTGAAGTCCTTGAGCACTTCATTCATGAGCCTCATGAATGTGCTCGAAGCATTTGTGAGGCCAAATGACATCACAAGCTATTTATATAATCCATTTGTGGTCTTGAATGCCATTTTCCATTCATCCCCTTCCTTCACCCTAATTTGGTGATAACCACTCTTCAAATCCAACTTGGTAAAGTACATTGCCCCTCCAAGGCAATCCATGAGATCCTCAATCCTAGGTATGGGGAACCTATACCTTATTTTGATTCTATTTTGTTGCCCTTGAATCTATGCAAAGTCTCCATTTTCCTCCCTTCTTAGATGCCAACACAACTAGGACTGCACATGGGCTTATACTCTTTTTGATAAAGCCTTGATCCAAGAGTTCTTGAACTTGCCTTGCCACTTCCAAATTCTGATCTGGGGTTAGCTTATAAGCTTCCGTATTAGGAAAAGATGCACTAGGAACAAAGTTTATCTGATGAATTATTACTCTCCTAGGAGGTAAGGTAGTAGGAGTGCCATCTCTCACTATGTCTTGATACTTCTCAATCAATTTCTGTATCTCTGATGGTAATGGCTCCTTGACTGGATTTTCTTCCTCCTTAGGTCTTAGCATAATAACATACCCTTCATTCTCATAATTCTTTAGATCCCTCACAAAATCCTTTCCACTACACAACATGATGTTAGGAGTCTTGGACTGTGGCTCCTCTTCTTCTAGCAAAGACTAAATCTTGAAAGTTTTTCCTCCTTTCTTGAATGTGATGGAATTATCCTTCCCATCATACACTTCCCCATTGTTAAATTTCCAAGGTCTTCCTAATAGAAAATGACAAACATCCATTGGTAGGATGTCACACAAGAGTTTGTCCTTATACCCTACTATAGAGAATTCCACCCATATTTTCTCATTTACCAATACACTTTGGCCTTTGTTAAGCCATGTCACCTTATAGGGATTTACATGGGGTACTTTGGTCAACTTGTGTTTGTTGACTACTTCCTTTGAGATGATATTATCAGTGGATCCAGAATCCACTATCACCTTACAAACTTTGCCAAGGATCTTGCATCTTATCCTAAATAAATCCATCCTATGCTTGGGTTCATCTTTAATTGGTTGCATTATCAATACCTTTCTAAACATTAAGTTCTCACCCATCTCTAAATATAGATGGTCAATCTAAGGTGCTTTGACACTTGAATTTCCCTCATGAGAATAAGCCACTCTTTTGTCATGATTAGAAGTAGTTGGCTTGTCAGGGAATCTATATGCTGGATGGCCTAATTGACCACAGTTGTAACACTTCATACTTACAAAGTATGAGTTAATTCTACCTCCTCTCCCTCTGCTAGGACCACCTTGATTGCCTCTTCTTGTGTTAAAGCCCCCTCTTGGAGTACTTTCAATACTATGCTCTGTCAGCTTGTTCTCACCTTGTGACCTTTTCTCATTGCCTCTGCCTTGATATCCCCCTCTTTGACCCCTTTGGTCTCTTCCTCTACCTCTATTCTTAAAGTTAGAGTCATCCTTCTTCTTGTTCTTTTCCTCTACTCTTAGGGATAATTTATGACACCTTTGAACTATGGTTGGTGTCCACAAACTAATTTCTTCTTGGATGTTCCATTTCACTCCACCCAAGTACTTAGCAACTTTGATTGATTCCTCTTCTTGTTTCTTAGACCTAAGACATAATCTTTGGAATTCCTTTGTATATGAGGCTACATCTGAGTCTTTTTGCTTCAAATTCTATCTTTTCTTATGAAGTTGGATCTCATAGTCCTCTTGTAGGTAATTCTCTTTTAGCTTGGTCATCATTGCATTCCAATTGGATATGGGTTGCTTAGCCACCCTAACTCTCTCATCTTGAAGGTATTCCACCATGTTAAGGCTGACCCTTTGAGTCTATATTTGGCCACCTTGAGCTTTTGTGCTTTAGTTACTCCTTCACACTTGAAATGGTTCTCCATTCCTTCAATCCAATCCATTACTGCTTCTATGTCCATCTTTCCACTAAATAGTGGTATACCTTCCAATGCCTTTCCTCCTAGGGCTTTAATGGATTTTGGGAAGGGATCTTCTTTCAAGATAGGGTCTGGTTCAGGGATAAGGTCTTCTTTTGCTATCTTTTTACCCCTATCACTACTTTTAACTTCTTTGTTTCTAGATGCTGCATTAGCAACTTCTTCTAGCCTTATCTTCATTCCTTCTAAGGCTTCTTCAAGGAGTTTGTTGTTGCCCTTTTTCTCATCCACCTCTTTATCTAGCTCTACATTTGTCACCATGATTGACTCTCCTACTGATTCACTAGTAGCTACAGACATACACTAACTTCCCAAGTCTTTAACTTGGCTCTAATACCACTCTAATGTAACACAAGTATTGCTCTACCCTATCTTCTTTTAGGGTCTCCTTAGGTCACTCCTCTGACCTATTAGGGTTCTAGACTAACCCTATTCTCCTTAAGATTCTCTTCTCAAGATCCTACTCCTTTCAACTTGTGAACACCAATCAGGTAGAACAACAACTCTTCACAACTCCTCCTAGGCTCTCCATAGCCCTTCTTGCTCCATCTTCACAAACTTCAAAAACTGACCCAACATGATCAAAAACCACTCCACAGAGAGAATTAGGCTTTTAGGATGTCACTAGGATCCTTTTCAATGCTTGCAAACACAATTTGCATTGGAACCCTAATCAAGTTCCAAGAAAGACAACAATTGCTTCCCAAATAGGGCTACAAGCAATTAGGCCTAATTTGGCTCTTTTTCTCCCATATATTGTAAAAATCCTTAACAAGTTAGTAAAATAACAATGGATCTTGATACCCTTTTCAGAGACCTACAAAATTTTTGAGGTCTTGGGCTTCCAAACTGTCCATACAGTACTGCCTATAAACTAGCCTAAAATTCAGGGGTACAAGGCATTCCAAGCTTGTATGACAGAATCCTTGTTTCCACCACCAAAAGTCATTCACCAATGTTTCCCATTGAATTTGGGAATTCAAGAATCAACTGTATGTACCTCTCTCCACACTTTGATTGAAGCTATCAATGCTTTCAATCCTCCTTATCACCTCAAAAAATTTACTATGATCCCTAGCCATGCAACTGTGGCTCGCCTAGGGCATCACCTTAAAAATTTCTTGCTTGATTGCCAAGGCCCCTCCTTCATTGTACAATATATACATGGATTCACCTCCCTAATCCCAAAGCCCCGTGTAGATTCCATAGTGCAAAGATGATCTATGACCCCATCTTTAATAGTTGCCTAGTTCAGACCAGCGATTGGACAGAAAATAAAATAATTTACAAAACTAAATAAAACAACACCAACTAGAAATATATCACCACACAGAATATTAAAACATGCTACCCTAACATAATCAATAGTTACAGTAAGCAATCTAATCCAATAAAATGCAAAATTCTCATAAATACAAGAACTGTATTTGTTTCATTGATCACATAGTCCGTACAATAGCTTCTCAAAATTAACCAACCCTTTCAAAAGGTTGAGGATAGCCTTAAGTATCTGACCAAAACACAAAATCAATGGTTTAAAATAGTTATGAAACCAAATGCTCAAGGTTGCAATCATGCAACAAATGTTGTCAATGTTGTCAATGACAACATTGCCAACTTTTACATCTTTTTGGATTTGCTATCCAAACTTAGTCACAGGTCCACCACACTTAATTAAATGCCTATCTAAGGTGTTAGAACATTTAAATAGAACCTCAAGTCTCTTAATTTTCCAATTTGACATCATAATTCATAAAACACCCTATTTGACTTAATGTGGACAATTTTTTAAGTAAGGTCACAAAGGACCTCTCAAGGCATCCTAAACTAACACACTTCACACTAGGACTTGTTTAGTCCCCTTATTGCACTAGTAGTTTGACTAGGACCACTAAAAGCCAAAAAAAACTTAGGAACCCTAGTTTCTCTATTAGCCCTACCTTGGTGCTCTTGCACCAAGAAGGCCACTGGTCTTCCCTCTTGGCTCAAGACTACACCAATAGCTACATTTCTAGCATCACATTCCACTATGAATAGCTTGTTAAAGCTTAGAAAAATCAAGATTGGATGAGTAGAAATCTTCTACTTTAACAACTCAAACCCATGGTTAGCTTTCTCATTCCATAAAAACTTAGTTTTCATCCCACCTTTTCTAGTATCAAGCATAGGAGCAAAAATTGCACTGAATTTCTTTATGAACTTCCTTTAGTACTATAATAAACCATGAAAACTTATTACCTCAATGGATTCCCTTAGAGTAGGCTAGTTGATAACTACTTCCACTTTTCTTGGATCCATTTTTAGATTTCCTTGAGATAACACAAACCCAAGGTACACCAACTCTTGCTTCATGAATTCACATTTCTCCAAGTTTATCATCAACTCCTCCTCATGTATCTTCTCGAAAAATATTTGTAGATGTCTAAGGTGCTCTTCCTTTGTCCTAATTTAGATGAGTATATCATCCAAGTATACTACCACAAATTTACCTATGTAGTCTTTAAGTAATTCTTTCATTAGTCAGATGAATGTAGACGGGGCATTAGATAACCCAAATGACATTACAAGCCACTCATATAGACCTTCTATGGTTTTGAAGGATATTTTCCACTCATCTCCTTCATTTCTCCTAATTTTGTGGTAGCCACTCTTTATGTCAATCTTGGTGTAATACCATGCTCCTCCTAGACCATCCATTAGGTCTTCTATCCTAGGGATATGGAACCTATGCCTTATGGTTATCCTATTTATTGCTTTGGATTTAGTACACAGCCTCCAAATTCCTCCCTTTTTAGGGGCTAAGATAGTGGGAATGACAAAAGGGCTAATGCTTTTCCTAATGAGACCTTGGATTAAGAGTTATTGAACTTGTCTAACTATTTCCTCATTTTGTTGAGGGTTCATTTTATAGGCTACCTTATTGGGAAGGGAAGATACAAGAATTAAGTCTATTTGATGGCTTATAGCTCTCTTAGGGGGTAGGTTAGTGGTTTTCCATCACTGACAATGCCTTCATACATGTGCAACATCTCCTGCACTTCCACTGGCAAGTATGTCCTCTTGACTGCCTTATCTGCACTTCCTTATTTTGGATTCAATACAAGTGCAAAAACAAATCCCACTCCTTCTAAGGATTCTAAGAACTCTTTCTCACTAACCATAAGGACACTGGGGCTAGAAGATTTCATCTCTCCATCCTCTAATAGTGACTGTATTTTGAATGTCACATTGTCCTTCTTGAAAGAATAATAATTCTTTGCTCCATCATGCATGTCATGTCTATCAAATTAAGATGGTCTACCTAGGAGTAGGTGGCATGCATCCATAGGTAGTATATCACATAACACTTTGTCCTTATATCTCCCAATTGAAAAGTCCACCTAAGCTTGTTCATTGACAAGGACATGTTGCCCTTTGTTCAACCAAGTAACTTTATAAGGATTGGTGTGGGGTATAATTTTCATCTTCAACTTGTTGACTTCCTCCTCTGACACTATGTTTTTAGTGGACCCTGAGTCTATGATTACTCTACAAACTTTTCCCATCATTTAACACTTCACTCTAAATAGTGATCTCCTTTGACTAGGCTCTTCTTTCACTGGCTCCTGTAACACCCCAAAATTGGCACGTAATAATCAATCAATTTTGGTGCATGTTCTTATCCTCGAAGTCCTATTGTATTAGGAAAATTCTTCTCCTAATTGACTTTAATTGACTAAGTTTCAAATGCAGAAAACCCAAATTTGCATAAATCAGACATTACACTTAATTCCTAAATTCTCAAATGATTATTAGCTAAAATCCCTATGATTAATTGATTTAATCCTAAAGTCCTAAGTGCTTTTAATTAAATCAATCCCACCCCCTTTGGCTAATATAAATAAAAGGAATTGAAAGGTTATTTAATTATTGAATGAATTATCCTCAAAAAGGGAATTCCATAATTCCATGTGAAAGGACACTTATGTGTCAATAATTCATTCTTTTATTTTAATAATATTTGCTTATTTGTCTCAATTGGAGAATGAAGAGAGGACTGTTTCTTTTCAAGAAACTCTTCATCCTCTTTCCATGGTTTTATATAAATTGGACCTCTTTTCTTCATTAGGGAGGACTTTTTTGAGAGCGTCATTACTATAGGTAAATTCTCTTTGATTTTCATTCTTTGAGCTTATTTTGTTGCATAGTTAGCATAATTTCAATCAAAATTGAATATGTTTAGCTTTCATTTATGATCTATTTGTAGAGGCTAACAATTCAATTTTGTGCTTTCAAAGCTTTCTAGATTCATTGCAAATTCAATTCTAGCTTAAAATCATTTCTTTCATAGATTACAAGCACTTTCCTTTCTAGACTAGAAGCATTTAATTTTCTTAGATTAATTGCATTTTGCTTCCATAGCTTAGTTGCAATTCATTCTTAGATTAATTCTAATTCATCTTCATAGCTTAAATCATGTCTCAATTCATAGATTAACAACATTTTCTCATAAACTAGTTGCACAAATTCTCATAGATAATGGCTTTCTTAATTTTATTGCACTATTAAACCCTCCATGTTAGCAATGGTCAGGTTGTTGGCTCTCATTCTGAGGGTAAACTTCAACATCCACATCTAATTAGGAGGCAACAGGTCACTTCAATCGCATTTGCAGAACAAACAATTCATGTTTGTCTTTGTGAATTCATCGATTGTGTAAGGACTATGTTGTGTTTGTGTTGAATTAAGAGGTCCACATTCAGCATACAACATTTTGGCGCCCACCAAGGGACAGAAAAATCAATTTCTGGCCTCATTTTTAAATCTGTTGACTGTGTTTTTTAGACTTTGTTGTAAGTCTGTACTGCACTGGTACGGATTCTCGCGCGAGGTTCTGCTCTGAGCCACGCAAAGTTCTGTGCCGAGCCGCAAGAAGATTTGCTTTTTTAGCACTTTCTCGCATGAAGAAACAGTTTTCTCGTGTGCGTCGAAGCACTTGCTCATGTGTGTCGAAGCACTTTATCGCGTGAACTTTCACTGATAGACATTTAAAATGCAAAATTTTTAATCTGTTATTTATCTGTTCTGACTTTTGTTTCTGCTCTAATTTTTCTGTTTCTGGTTTTCTGCTGTAGTATAACAGTGGTTTGCAGGTTCGCTTGTCAAAGATTAAAACATTCTAACGGTTTACTTGCAGGATGATAGTCAAAGACAATATTAAAACGTAATATTTGTTTACTGTTTTTCATTCACATAGTCTAAATAGGGCTTCGTTAAAATTTTGTAAGGATCCCAATAACAAAGTAGGGAAATAGGCTCTTCATTACATGGAAGTGATGCCCATGGATGAATTCAAAACCCATATGTTGCTAGCATGAAGGATACTTGGGGAAGCGAAGCAAGATAAGTGAATCTTTAGCACTTCTACTTGTTAGGGGATTATGCTCTTCTCTCTTTGAGAGAATCAGAAACCCAAAGAATTGTGGATTTGGTGGAGTGAAACTATCTCGGTGATGAACATGCTTGATGTGTTTGGGTGAGGTGCAAAGGTAGAGAAGTATGCTCTTCTCTCATTGAGAGAATCAAAAAATCAAACCCTTGAATCTGAACCAAGTTGAGTCACCTTTAGAGGGCCTGCCGAAAGTTGAACCTCCAAGAATGACCCAAGTGAGTACACACCTTTCGCTGGTGATTCCACCTCACTCTAATAAAGTCTTCTTTATTGTAGTCTAAAGACTCCAAAGCCATAGTAACTTATTTCTCATTGATTTTGACTATCATCATGAGAAAGCCTTGTTTGTCATACTGAGAGGCACTGCTCCTAGCCTTGCTTGCAAGGGTGTGTGACTTACAAGTGTTGGTGTGGTCATGAGGCCCCAGCTCTGTATCAGAGGCATTGGAGGTTATTGTGAACAAAATCCTATTAAACACTCTCTTAGTTAGATGCCTACCCGGTTCACCTCTGAAAGGAGGCATAATCTATGCGCAGGGAGAGGGAAGAATCTCTCCCCTAGATTCTCAACATAGGTATGCACCTGGATGTTTGAAGTGGTATATGATGCTGGCCCCTGTTTAAGGGTTACCTTCAAACATATATACTTAATCCTTGGAAACACCAAAAACACGGGCGCTCTTTCAAGGGTGACACTGCTGTGTGAGGTGAATGAATACGCATAAGATAGCGGGGCACAAATCTTGTCTTCTCAACCAATTTTGTTTGTAGGGATAATTGAGTGTTTGTTCTTGAGTCTTAAACTGTCTGTTCTATCATTCAAAAAAATACTTCCCATGTTTCTACCAAGTTGCTTTATCCTTGGTGGAATTGTTTTTGACTACTGTTTGCGTCACTACCTGATTGAAACTTTGTGTCTTTAAACGAATGCTTGTCACCTTGAAACAGAGATTGCTGAATGACATCATCTTAAAAATGTCCTAAGCCTGGATATCTTGTTAGAGAACAGTTCTCACTGTGTCTCAAAACTTGGTCTTTACCTTGAAACTGAGTTGTATATCTATTTTATCTACCTCTTGTCTAGATTTGAATGCTACTTTCTTCGTTGTCTGCGAACTGAAACTAGTTGTTCCAAGTTGTAAACTGACTGATTCATACTCAAACTTGTCTTGTCTCTTTGTCTCCATTCTGTTTCTTATGTTTTGTACCTTGCGACACGATAGTCATTACTCAGTTGTTCTAGCCATACTTCTAACAAATCGTGCCGGGTGCATCTCATACCTTGGCTATTCTAGCCTATTACCTTGTCTTTTCGATACCTTTAGAGACAAATTTCTAAGTCAAATCTTAAGTTTCCTCTCGTACCAGCTTCATCTATGCCTGTTACAACTAGGAGCGATACTATCTTTCCTATACGAGGTTCTGAAATAATTAAAAGTAAACCTAGCAATCAAGGCAAAGCTCATTCTGAACTTGTTATTCAAGTAGATAATCAAGAGGGATCATCGCATTCCTCTTCCTCGTTCAGTGCGGACCTAATTCCAAATCCAAAACCAATGTTCTAGTTTTGTTCTAATCCATTGTTTCAAGATCAACATCATCCATTTATCGCAAAGAAACCACTTGTTTGGGTTGATCCTATTAACAACTCTTGTCACCTTAGTGACCCTTTTTCATAGTTCAATCATTTTGATTTGCCAAAGAGCACATCTACTATGAGTTCTCACTCCCATACTACAGAAGTACATACGAACCAATCTCACATTAACAACATGACGTCTCCTTTCGATTACACACAAGGCCAAGACCAATCTCAACAAGAACAAGGTCAAGAACAACACCAGGGTCAAGACCAAACTCAAAGTATTTATGAAATTTTTGGAAATGACGATGAACCTATCACTCAGAATGATATAGATGCAGAAAAGTCTAATAAAGATCTTATCAAAATGATGGAGATACTCCTTGCGAAAGACAAAGAAAAATACTTCCTAGACTTAGCAAATCAAGGAGTTAAATTACCTGCGAACTTCCAAGTAGATACACTTGTCGCTAAAGAAGAGGAAACTAAATCTTCTAAGATGCATAAGATGATTCATGACATACAAGGACAACTTAGTTGACTTGTGAAAGAAAAGGACAACCCTACGCAATAGTTCACAATGGAAAGTATATGTCCTTTTCCATTTGATAAGAGTATTGTTATGCAACCCTTTCCCAAAGGTGTAGAACTTCCAAAGTATGACAAGTATCTAGGTACCTCTGATCCTCAGGATCATTTGAGAGAATTCAGTGCCTTGTCAATGGAGTTTATGCATGATCAAATGTATTTGATGCATCTTTTTCCATGAAGTTTAGGTGGGCCTGCTATGGAATGGTCCTCACGATTGCCCACTGGCATCAAAACTTTTGATGAAATTGCTAATCATTTTATGCAACACTATTCTCACAATATTCAAAATCATGTTAACATAAGGGGTCTCTACAACGTTAAATAGAAGCAAGGGGAACCATTCTTGACATTTCTCCAAAGATGGAGACAACTTTGTACAAAGTACCCTTGCAAAATACCTGAGTCTGAGAAACTCGACATATTCTTGGATGATCTCACCCCTAACTTTGTGTATCAAGTTCAACTTCAAGGTCCCATTAACTTTAATAGTATGATTAAAAAGGCTGTGAGAATAGAAGACTTTATGGTTAAAAAGGGAGAACTGACCTTATATAAGGATAACAAGCATAATTCGTCATCATCCAAAGACAAAGGTAAATTCCCCAACAAAAACAGAGATGTTGTGAACGATGGGGTGGTCGATAACGTAAATTCAACTTCTTTGAAACCAATCTTTAATCTCAAAATGGGTATACAAGTGACCAAAGCTATCACAAAGGTTACGAATAACACTCAACAGTCCTCTAAATTTGCTGGTAACAAACCTTGGACACCATGAACCAAGCGTGAATTTACCCCTCTAGGAGAGACACTTGATGTGGTTTTCAAAACTTTGGTGCAATGTCACATGCTTAATCCTTTGGAGAAACATTTCTATGATCCACAACCAAGACCTTCTTGGTGGAAAGAGAATGACTACTGTGATTATTATCAGAATAAAGTTCACAAGACTGCTATTTGTTACCAACTAAAACATAAAATACAAGAAATGATTGATGACCAGGTCATTCATGTGGGGGGTCATAACTAGAATTTGGATCATCAAGCATTCAAAGACCCTTTCCCTCATCATGAGAAAGGTGAATCCTCCAACACTCAGAATAATAATGCTAAAGTTAATTACGCCAGTACCACTTACGATAATGTGATCAACATGATTGAACCAATGGGAGTGGAATATTGCAATATGTTTTCTGGCAAGGGAAATGTGAATGTTTTTAAACCCAGAACCCCGTTCGTCATAAAAGGTCCTAATTCTCAATCTGAAATGTCTCAGGATTGTGCGAATGTTGTTACTCGATCTAATGCTAAAATCACTATAAAGGGTCCTGACCCTCTTGTTGCTACGTCTACGCTAAAACAAACTGCAAATAAGAATGTTGTTGGTTCCACCAACAAGACCAAAAAGGTGGTCCCAATGCCTCCTACTGCTGGTTATAGCATCCTTGACTAGATTCAAAGGAATAATGCTCAGATAACTATTTTTGAGCTATTAAAAATCTCGCCTTCTCATAGGCAGATTCTGGACAAAGCTCTCAACGAAGCTAATGTCCCCAAAGATATCAACTTGGATCAGTTTCAATCCATGGTGGGTCATTTGACCTCGCCGCATTACTTATCCTTCTCTGAAGAAGATGATCACTTAATTAGTCACCCGCACAATTCTCCTCTGCACATAGAAGTCATGATAGGCAAGCAGTTAGTCCGCCGCGTGCTCATTGATAATGGTGCTGGTCTTAATATTTGCTCTGCTCATTTTCTTACTCAACTTGGTTATGGCAAGGATTGCATAGATTCTCGCAAGAATATTACCATAAAATCTTATGATGAGGAAGAGATAACATCTAAAGGTCTAGTTGTGCTACCCATTCGGGTTGGTCCCATTGAAAGAAATGTTGTATGTCAGGTGCTAGACCTTCCTCTTGCATACAATATTTTGCTAGGAAGACTGTGGATTCATGAGATGCAAGTGGTTCCTTCCACATACCATCAGTGTATAAAGTTTTCTTTTCAAGGCGCAGAGGTAACTGTTCCCGCTAGTCTGGGATCTTCTTGCAATGCTCTCACTCAATCAGCTGACAGTCTTGTTCTGACTAATAGAGAGTACACCAAACTCTGTGATGCCAAACTCAAATATATGGAACAGACACTGAAAATCATAGATATGGGCATGGGGGGATATCAAATGGAGCCCGTTCTGTCATTAACTGCTCTTCCCCTGTCTCCTAAGTCTTATGGGAGACCTTCTAAGCACAATAAACCTTCCACTACCCTTGAGGTAGTTCTTGAGGGTACATTTGTAAAGGCTAAAATACCATTGGAAGATGAAGATGAGGATAGCGCTGTCAAAGCCTACTTTGTAAAGGAAAGAATACAGCTGAACAAACTGCCTTGGATCGTGAATTAAATCCCAATAGTGAGGGTCTTAAGATTATGAAACATTTTGGGTACAAAGGAAAGGGACCTCTAGGTGTGAATGGCAATGGGTTAGTGGAACCTATTCAAGCTACAGGTCAAAAGATAAGAGATACTACTGGGTTATGTTTCAAAAAGATTTTGTTTCATCTAGGAATCAATAAATTTGTGCCAAAAGTAGAACCGACACCAAAACCTGAAAGTACAACTATAGCTGACACTACACAAGATAGCTCAGATGAGGATTGTTTTCCTTATCCCATCCCTCC
>MU228121.1:336471-372973 GCA_018584345.1 Thuja plicata | reverse complement strand
CCTAATAATCAATCAATTTTGGTGCATGTTCTTATCCTTGAAGTCCTATTGTATTAGGCAAATTCTTCTCCTAATTGACTTTAATTGACTGAGTTTCAAATGCAGAAAACCCAAATTTGCATAAATCAGACATTACACTTAATTCCTAAACTCTCAAATGATTATTAGCTAAAATCCCTATGATTAATTGATTTAATCCTAAAGTCCTAAGTGCTTTTAATTAAATCAATCCCACCCCCTTTGGCTAATATACATAAAAGGAATTGAAAGGTTATTTAATTATTGAATGAATTATCCTCAAAAAGGGAATTCCATAATTCCATGTGAAAGGACACTTATGTGTCAATAATTCATTCTTTTATTTTAATAATCTTTGCTTATTTGTCTCAATTGGAGAATGAAGAGATGACTATTTCTTTTCAAGAAACTCTTCATCCTCTTTCCATGGTTTTCTATAAATTGGACCTCTTTTCTTCATTAGGGAGGACTTTTTTGAGAGCATCATTACTATAGGCAAATTCTCTTTGATTTTCATGCTTTGAGCTTATTTTGTTGCATAATTAGCATAATTTCAATCAAAATTGAATATGTTTAGCTTTCATTTATGATCTATTTGTAGAGGCTAACAATTCAATCTTGTGCTTTCAAAGCTTCCTAGATTAATTGCAAATTCAATTCTAGCTTAAAAGCATTTCTTTCATAGATTACAAGCACTTTCCTTTCTAGACTAGAAGCATTTAATTTTCTTAGATTAATTGCATTTTTCTTCCATAGCTTAGTTGCAATTCATTCTTAGATTAATTTTAATTCATCTTCATAGCTTAAATCATGTCTCAATTCATAGATTAACAACATTTTCTCATAAACTAGTTGCACAAATTCTCATAGATAATGGATTTCTTCATTTTCTTGCACTATTAAACTCTCCATGTTAGCAATGGTTAGGTTGTTGGCTCTCGTTCTGAGGGTAAAATTCAACATCCACATCTAATTAGGAGGCAACAGGTCGGTTCAATCACATTTGCAGAACAAACAATTCATGTTTTTCTTTGTGAATTCATTGATTGTGTAAGGACTATGTTGTGTTTGTGTTGAATTAAGAGGTCCACATTCAGCATACAATAGCTCCTTAATCAGGGTTCTACTCATCATTAATTTCTCACCTTCCTTTGACTCTAAGTGTAATTCAGGGTGTTTACCTCCACCAATAGTGTCCTCTTGAACACAATTTACCCTTTTATCACTTCCTTGGGAAGTAGTTCCTTTCTCTAGACACCTATATGTAGGATGTCCCATCTGGTTGTAGTGGTAACACTTCATATTGGCAAAGTAGTTACCTCTACCTTGGTTATTTTTTTCCCTCTATTGCTAGAGTTATTCCCCTATTTGAACTCCCTCTATTGGAGTTTCTTTCTTTCTTCTTAGTGAATTTGGTCTCTCCTTGACTCTTTGGTTCAAAACTTCTTCCACCATATCCACCTCTCTCTCCTCTATTGTCTCTTCCTTTACCTCTTCCTCTGGTAGTGCTAGAATCTTGTTTCTTTCTCAGCTTCTCTTCAACCTTGATAGCAATTTGGTGTCACTTTTGAATGGTGTCTGGAGTCAAGAGACTCATGTCATCTTGTTTGGTCTATTTGAGAACATTAATGTATCTTTCTACCTTCACCTTCTCATCCTTTGCAACTCTAGATCTCATTCAAATCCTTTGAAACTCTTTAGTTTAAGAGTTCACATCCAAATTCTTCTATCTTAAACTTTGTCTCCTTTTATGCAATTGGATTTCATAATCCTCAAGGACATAAGCATCTCTAATTTTTGCAACCATAGCCTTCCATGTGGCAATGGTCTTCTTCCCTTATTTCTCTCTCTCATATTGGATAAATTTCCACCAAGTGAGTGCAAACCCTCTTAGTCCAGCCTTGGCAACTTTCACTTTTTGAGCTTCAATGATTCCATCACACTCAAAGTGATTCTCTAGTCCTTCTATCCAATCTAGGACTATCTCTGGATCCATCTTTACACTAAAGATAGAAACTCCTTCTATTTATTTACCACTCATATCCTTTAATTCTTGTAAGAATGGTTCCTCATTAAGGACATTGTCAGCTTTAGGTACTTCATCTTCTATGGAAATCTCTTTTCCTTTCCCTTCAACCTTATCCTTCACTTCTTCTATCTTTTCTTCTACTTGGTCCACCTTGTGTTCCAATTGTACTAATATTTCTCTGAGAATTCTATTCTGCTCTTCTTTCTCATCTACCTTCTTTTCCAACTCTACATTGGTCACCATTGTAGACTCTCCTAATGACTCTTCTAGTTGGAACATTCACCACAAGCCTGATCAAAGAGGCTCTCATACCAATCTAATGAAAGTGCTCCAAGGTGTGCTCACATAAACTTACTAAGGACTCCACTTGTCCTAGTCTTCTTAGGGTCCAAATCTCACTCCTAGGACCCCAATAGTCTCAAGTCTCCAAGCCTAAGACTATCCTAACTCAACTCCAAGAGTTAGTCTTCTTGTGCTCAATTCCTCACTCTAGCTTGAAGGATTCTAGCCTCAAATCCTTCATATCAACTTCACCAATGCTTCAATGGTTGTATTCACCAAGTAAAAATATCTATGGCATCCTTACAACTTGATTGGAATGGGTCTTCAAACTCTAATCAGTCAAGTTCAAAACTAACTCTCTATTTGGTCCTATTAGGACTAATTGTCCAGTTAGCCCTATCGAGAAGGTTTTTCTGGATTCTTTTTCAAAAATTGAAAATAACCCCCCAAAAAAACCTAGGATCCTGATACCCTTTTCTAAGACCTAAAATATTTTCAAGGTATTAAGATCCTAATTCATTCGTACATTAGTGTCCTAAAATATAGGGCAAATAGGGCTATTTAGGTTCCTAAAATGCAGTTCACTAATTTCTACTTAGAAATCCATCTAAATGGATTGGTGAAGACCTTATATCTCTACTAAGAATCTATAGGACCCTAAATATTCTGAAGCCCCACTTGGTTTATATCTCTCACACACACCCCTGCATATGCATTCAATCTTCTCACTATCATGCACCTAACGGGACAATCATTGCTCTCCTAGGGCATGGCTCTAAAAATAGAAAAATGATTCTCTAGGCCTCCTACTTGAGTATGTATTCTATACAAAGGATCCCCTACCATATTAATCCACACCTTTAATATTTCCACAATTGGATTCTATGTAAGAGCCATGAAACTAAAAATCACCTAGATTGCACCATCAACTACACTAATTCCTAAATAATTTGCTAAGTCTAACTAATAAAATCAAAACAACTTGAAAAATAAATGAAAAAGTCTTAAATATACTTATACTACATGGATCCAACACTAGAACAAGTTATTCAATCCTTCCAAACATTTCTACACTCAAAACAAGTCGACTGTTGCAGAAAACCAAAACATAGTGCTTCTTGCTATTCCAAAAACTTGCATTACATTCTCCATACCTCAGGAAATGAGTTACAAGGTATCTAAAGACACCTCCTCCATTTTTTAGGCCACTAGAATTAGTTTTCCTTCCCTACTTTGAAGGGAATCAAAATTTGTCAATATTGCATGCAACAATTGCAAAATCGCAAATCTTATCATGACAACATTTTAGCATCTTTTGTATTAATGATGTAAACTAAATTTTATGACCTCTAACCCATATCAATCAATGAATAAACATATTTTAGGCCTTTTTAGGCACTTTTCACACCTTTCCCAAGTCTATAACACTTTTAGACCATATTTCCCACTTTTAGGCTAATCACACACTAACTACTAGAAATTAACCTAAACTAAACTAAATTGGATTGAGTACTAACTACTAATCCATCTAGTTACACACATTAAAAGACCTTCTAAGGTCAAATGAAAAGTCACTGGCTTGGCTAGAGTAAGTTACAAGCCAAAATTGGAATAAGAATTTAGGGATAGCCTAGGTGCTCCTGTACCAGTAAGTTATCAGGAGAAGTAGATACAATACACAAAATTGTTAAGAAGGGATTGCAAGTGGATCTATCAGAAATTATACTAAAACAGTAAGATGAGAACATGAGGAAAATTAGGTCTACAAAGTCCAATTCATGTAATCTTGGATTACTTTTAATGTGCATATTTTTCTATTTCCAAGACTTATTTCCATCTATCGATAATGTCAACTGGGATACTACCCGACCAGTGATAATTCAAACTAGTGAATTCATCACGACACTAGGTGACAAATTCACATCAGTTATGGATGAATACTTCACTAGATTTAAGGAAAGAATGCAGAAGAGGATGAGGATACTAAAAAAAATGGCAGACCAATTCAAGGATGAAATCTGTTTCATGGTGGACACCGATACCACCTTAATCAAACTAGATGTACTAAGGACAGCTTGGTTAGCTCCACTTGACTATGAAATAAACAAAGATCAAGCCACCAATGCCATTGAAGCATTATTGAATGAACTATTGGAAAAGTCACAACCAGTGTTTGGAACCTATGAGGAAGCCAAGGAAAGGATAAAAATAGGCTTAGTTGTGAAGAAAATTGATAAAAAGAAGGAAAAAATGGTAAAGACTCTTAAGAAGAAGTTATCAGATCGGTAAATGAAGAGTAAGAAGAATAGACAGAAGAAACCAAAGGTTAGTCACCTATCGGTGAAGATGAAGAGGTGAGTGAATATAAATCTACAAATTCTAATGCACCACCACCACCCCCAAAGAAGCAAATGACAACTTCTGCACATAGGACAAGCAGTCAAACTGCAAAGGCAGACTCACCACCTGTCAAGATAGGTCAAGTGAGGACCTATAAAAGAAAGTCTCAAACTAAGAAGATAACAACACCCAAGAGGAGAAGGAAATTAATCCTCAGCAAGGAAGATAAGGAAGACACATAGCAGGATGAGAATGAACAAGCGTCTCAAACTACAAAGGTAAAAATACCTAATACTATTGATGAGATTTGCAAATCAATTGCAAAAACAAGTGGCATAAAAAATGCAAAAATTAGACGGTGGCTAACTCTAAAGCCCGAGGCTTAGGATAAAATAGAGGAAGAACTCATCAAGACAATTATCAATTTCAAATATGTACCCATACAATTTGATGACAATATGCCAAAAGAACTAAATGACAAATTATATGCAAGATGGACTTATGCATTGAAAAATGAGAAACAAATAAGGGAGAGATCACTAGTAACCATCATGCCTCCCGAGTCTATGGTTGAAGAAATTGATGAGATGATGGAAAAAAATGCAAAGAAATTCTTATCCAAGATGAGATCCTACAAGGTACTAGAGGGAAGACTTTTAGAGCTAGACCAAGAAAGTAACACAATTTGGAATAAAATACTCAAACCCCCTACTGAGGATGCAAGCCCCGAGAGACTATTAGCTCTCATTGATAAGCCTCACAATGATAAAACTTAGGCTAAACCGAGCCCAGAAGTCCATGTCATCATTTTCATCCTTGTCCACCTCTCTGTTCATGATTGGTCGGTCATATACCTTATCTTTTGTGTAAATGTCCTCTAAGACCTCATCTGAATCACATTCTGAAACCTTTGAGGAAATAGGAACCTTTAATACCTCTTTTTCCAGAGCAATGTTCATTCTACAATAATCCCAGATCCTAACCTCATGATCATCTATGCAGTTTATCTAGTGATCCTCCAAGTGTGGCTCATGTATGTAGAATTTGCCAATAATGTGGCTGTAAGTACCTATGGAATCAAAATGGGCTCACACTATTTTATAGAACTGCAAGGGACAATCATCCCATTCAAAAGCCAAGGATTTGCAAAATTTCATGTCTTGCATTGTGTATGGTCCCAAAGAGATAGGATGGGTACCTGGGCAGCTTCTTTGGTTGCAAGGTTGACCTGGCTATTTGAATGTATGTGAATGTCCTGAAATGGATAAAATAGGCTTCAATGGCCCTCACCTTAGCATCAACTTCTTCTGACACTCTTTTAGCAAAGTCACCTTCAATAGATCAGATGACTACGAATATGAATGCATCATTGACTATCTTGTAGTTAGGGGAATCCTCTGGCATGGGCGCAATCTTTATTAGCTGTGGGTATACTATGTGGGGCCACACATTCGGGTCATTTAGATTCCCCTTCTTGGTAAGGCTTGGATAATATTCCCGTGTTGCTAGTAAGTAAACCATGTAGGTGCTCATGTAGAACTTAGGATTATGCTTTACTACTGTCAATTGCTCATCCAAATTGTCACTAATAATAGTGCCCCAGTCAAATCTTGCCTTTTGTTCCCGGATCCTTTCTATCAACAGGATCATCCAGTTCACAAGTTGAGTGGATTGTGGTAACCCATACACTCAACTTATCAATGTGATGGCTGATTGAATGTCATCTTTCATATAGCCTCTTCGGAGGTCTATCTTGTCCAAATTTTTCTTCAAAAGAGGCTACTTGAGGTACTCATTGTTCATCATCTCATTGAAAGCATGTTCTCTATTTTCGAACCACTTGGTCCCCTTCCCAATATGGAAGTCATAGAACTTGTCTATGCCTTTGTGAAGGTGGAAAACATCTTCAATGATATCCAACCTTATATCCAATACTACTTGACCCTTTGTGTTTACAACCACCCTTTTATCTAAGTCATAGTGGTGTGCCAGGGTGACGATCAGCTCTGAAGATGAGATAGCTACCGGGTGTGTGGTTGCATTCACCAACCCACTTAGGACCAGTGTGGTGCAATAGTTGGATCTGTTTGCAAACTAAGAACATTGATTTAGGAACTCATTCTAGTCTATGTTGCCGATGTTGGTATCCGTTATCTCACTATGCTTGTTTTGAATAAGTAAAAGTAGGATTTGAGAGGTCCCGAAACCTTGTACATAGGATCAGAAGATAGACAAAGTTGATCAGTCAGGCATCAAACAAACTGGAAAAAAGATAAGTGGGGGCCAGCGGCCCTACAAACCAAAAGAAAAAAAAAGATAGCATCAAAGAAAAGATAGCCCAAAGACAAAAAGGGAACAAACAAGGAGCTAGCTAGTCTCCATCATAAGTTTTGCTTGCTCCGCCAGAAGCTCCACATTATCCACCGATAGCCTAAGATCATCAGTATCTTTCTTCTTTATGCTTGATCATGTGCAGATACCAGTGCCCATCCCCTCTTTGGGGTCCTTTCTCTCCTCCCCTCTAATGGCTTCAGATCTCTCCATCAGGTTCCTGCATTGCTCAACAGACACCCTCAGAATGTTATAGGTCTGCTCGCAATTTTTTTTAACCATCAGGTCCATTTTTTCCATTTTACCTTCCTTTGAGGATAGGTGCTCCTCTATCTTGTTAAATTCACCCTCTTTTCTATATATTTTATCCTCCATAGCCAACACCTTCGTACCCAATTCCCCAAAGGCTTCACCTTTTTTAATGGCTTTAGTCCAATTCTTCAGATTGTTGGCCATGGAGTCTTCCCCAAAGGTAGAAACTTTTATCATACCCACTGTCTTAGCCTGAATATTGATCTCAGCCTTCATTTTCTTAATGTCCTAAGCAATAGTGGCCATGAACTTCCTGAAAGAGAGGATACTTTCTTTCTGAGCCACTTCAATATTGAAACTCTGCTTAGCATTCCTAGTGTTTTTAGAATTAGTCTTACCCTGATGACTTGCCTCTTTTTCCTCAAGCTCTGTTTTAGTTTTTTCTTTTTCTTTCTTCATATTCTCTTTATTATCCAAACTCTCATGATCTGGGGTCTCCTCATCAGAAAAAATGAGGATTCCCTTATTCCTCTTTGATTTCTTGAAGAAAGAGATCTTCGGCCTAAAGTTAGCTTTCCTTTTTCTCTGGCTATTGGGAGTATCTTCATCTTCTATTCTAAAACCCTCCAGATTAGGGTTCATATCCTCATTCTCCAGTTTTTTCTTGGAGATCTTCAAATAATTTCCCTTCAGACTTCCCTTACCCCTAGTGCTGGGTATGTTCTCATCCTCAGTGTCTTCATCAAATCTTTCCCCTGAAACATCATCCTCAGTTTCCACTTCATTGAGAATTTTTTCTTTACCAAAAAATTTATCTAGCTTCCTCATTTTTAAAACATCATATATGAGAACCATTAAGCCTTGGTGGGAGGCATGATCCCCAAAAGGGTCTTTCTGGAAATCTTTCATGGTGACATTCAGAGAACTCATTAAATAGAAGGGAATGCTGATATCTTCATTATGCCTAAAGTAATTTAAGATAACAAAGTGATGCCCGTAGGCTCTAGTAAATCTACCATCCAATGTAAGATAAAAAATAATGGCATAAAGCACAAAATGCCATGGGCGACTAATATTAGCAGCACTAAAGTAGCCGCCAACCTTCTTAGCCAATCTATTGGCCTCCTCCTTGTTCTTTGGGAATCACTCATACGCTTTGTCAGAATAACTCCTATCACGATAAAATTTCATGCCATGTATTGGGAGACCAGTGGCCTCTGCAATGAGTTCCTCTGTTATTTCAATCCATTGATTATTGAAATTGATCTTACCTTTTTTCCAATTATGCATAAAGAAGTTGGTAATAGCAGGGTTTCCTCCATGGAGCTTCTCCATATACGCTGCAAAATTACCCTTATGCAGGATTTCCCACACTTTGTCCTTCTGCTTCCATTCACTACAGTCAGCAGGTTCATGTCTTTTCTTACTTCCTCCCATTCTATATCTTCTTTCTGTGTTGCTCTGGATCTCTCTGAGCTTAATAATACCATTGTTCTCCTTTTCAATAATGTTGTCCTCAATATTTGTGAACCCCCAAAATCTGTGCATAAAAATAATATGACACCAAGTGGCTTTGTAGAGGATTAAATCCTCATTATTAGGACTTACTAAACTCATGTAATCTGTATTCATTAGAATAAATGAGTTTCATTTCTCTGCCTTCCGTAGATCATATCCTTATGTGTGAGGGATATGAGATCGTATGACATACTACTTTCATAATTCCAAGTATAAACTCAGTCACTTCTGCATGCGTAGTTGGCCACCCAATCTACACAAATATTACCTTCATGGTACACATGTGTCACAATGCATTTATTCATATCCTTGATAATAGATTTTGCATAATCAATAATATTGCTAATCATCCATGAGGGTTGAGAAATATTTTTGAGGGTATTAACAATATTCAAAGAATCCTCTTCAACCCAAACATTTCTATGGTTATTTTCTTTAGCTAAAATTAAACCATTGAGGGCAGCTAAAGCCTCAGCCATGTGATTATTTTGAACCCCTATAGGGATTTCCCTTGCAACAATGCAATACCCTTTCTCATCTCGCATGATCATACCACATCCTGCAATTCCAGGGTTACCTTTCGAGGCCCCATCAAAGTTAATTTTGATCCAACCATTCGGAGGGAATTCCCAAACAATTCCCTCTCTGATATTGTTGTGGATTTTCTCATTAATCTTAATACCCCATTTTTCAAGGATTGCCATATCCTCTTTTCCTTCAGAGTTCTATTTGACTTTCATAATTTTGAAGTTCTCAATAATCAAATTCTGAGTTTTTTTGAATAAGATTTTTGGGGGGGTTTCATTCTCTCTAAAAATTCTTTCATTTCTCTCCTTCCAAATTTCCCAAGATATGTGAGGAAGGGCAATTTGCCAGATCTTTCTGATACATTCACTCTTAGAATTAATATTCCATGAAGTGAACATATTTTGAATATCATTGGATAAGACCCAATCAACATTGAGAGACTTCATCCAATAGGACCAAACCTCATTAGCATAGTTGCAATGGATGAACAAATGATTGACCATTTCTTCCTCTTTCTTGCACAAGACACACATATTAGTAATATACATACCTCTATTCTTGAGATTGTCAAGAGTGAGGATTTTATTTTGAATCATAGTCCAGAAAAAGATGTTGGTTTTAGGGGTAAGTCCTTTGATCCAAGCCTTGGCCTAGAAGGGGGAAACCTTGTTCTCCTCATTAAGGTTATAAGTAGATCCCATAGTGATATTACCATTTGTAGTATCTTTCCAAATCATAGAGTCCTCTTCAAAATTTAGAATCATGGAGTTGAGAGTGATATTAAGAGATAGAAGGGAATTATCCACAGTAGTAAGATCCTTCCAAGTCCCATTACAGTTGTAATCCATGACCTTAGTGCCAATTTTATCTTTGCATAAAACAAAAAAGGGGCCCCAAATAGTATTCATAACAAGAGGTTGGCTACCTATCCAGATATCTTCCCAAAAGTCCACTCTATTTCCCTTGCCAATTTTCCACTTCACACCTTTTCTGATAATATTTGTGACTTTTATAACATTCTTCCATAGACAAGATCCCATCAAGATATCTTTAGTGTTAAGAAAATCAATAATAGAATTAGACTTCTTGTTATATTTGTTGTGCCAAATAGAGTTCCATTCACTCTTCATTGTGAAACCCCTCCAACCAAGTTTAGCTAGAAGAGCTTCATCCATTATTTTTACTTTCCTTATACCCAAACCACCTTTGGATTTGGGCGAACAGACTTTATCCTAGGCTATAAGAGCAAATCTATTGGATTTTTCAACACCATTCCAAAGGAAGTGCCTTTGAATTTTTTCAATAGCCTCAGCAAATTTGTTGGGAATCCTATAGAGACTTAAGGCATAAGTAGGTATACTATGAAGTGAAGGTTTGAGAAGTTGTATCTTACCAGCTTGACTAAGTAGAGCACCTTTCCACCCAGCAAGTTTCTTGTGAAATTTTTCCACTAGAGAACTCCAAAAGGATTTAGGAGGGTTAATCCCAAGGGGGAGTCCCAGATAGGTAGCAAGGAGCTCCCCAATTTGGCAATTCATAATTTTTCTAATCTTGTGTTGTCTGTACTCAGGAGTGTTAATGAAGTAAATAAAACTTTTATTCCAGTTGACAAGCTGACTAGTATCCTTTCCATAATTATTGAGAAGATTTTTAAGATTCTGGGCTTCATTAATGGTAGCTTCCCCCATAAAAATAGAGTCGTCCACAAATTGTTGGTGAGAGCACACAAGGTTTGAGGAGGACGGTTTTAACCCTTTGAGATCCCCATTTATTATAGTAATTTCAATGTATCTGCCTAAACATTTAGTGACAATAACAAAAAGAATAGGGGATAAAGGATCTCCCTGCCTTAGACCTCTAGAATATTTAAAGAAGGTGAAGGAAAGCCATTTACAAGGACCAAGAAAGTGGGAGTTGAAACCAACTGCATTATCAATTTTATACATTTGGGATTGAAACCAAAGGTTCTTAGAACATTATGCATAAAATTCCAATCAACTCTATCATAAGCTTTTGAGAGATCAATCTTAAGAATGAATCCATCTTTTCTAGCCATAGTCAGTGAGTGTATGTTTTCATGGACAGTTATGATAGAATCTAAAATCTGCCTTCCCGGAATAAAGCCAGTTTGTTGATGAGCAATTATCTTAGGAAACAGTTTCAAAATCCTTGAAGTGATGACTTTTGATATTATTTTGTAGGAAGAGTTACATAGGCTAATAGGACGGAAGAGGTCCATAGAGTCAGCCCCAACTTTTTTCGGAATAAGAGAAATGAAAGTACCATTCATTTCTCAAAGAATTTTAGTAGATCCAAAGAACTCTTTTACAACATCAGTAATATCCTTATGTATGATCTCCCAATACAAATGAAAGAATAATATAGGAAAACCATCAGGACCCGGAGATTTATTCCCATCAAAATAAAAGATAGCCTCTTTGATCTCATCATTAGATGGAATAGCTGAAAGATAGTAGTTATCATTTTCATTCATTATCTTAGGTATACCCTCTAGAAGATTACTTTGAAGATCCTGGTCAAGCTGGTCATCCTAGGATAGGAGGTTAGAGAAGAAAATCCTAGCTTCCTTAGAAATATCTTCCTCCTTTTCCATTTGTCTGTTATCAACTTTAAGTTTAAATATCTTGTTGGCTGCCTTATGTTTGGTTGCCGTCAAATGAAAGAATTTAGTGTTCCTATCCCCCTCTCTTAGCCAAGTGTTTCTAGATCTCTTCTTCAAAAATATTTCCTCCTTGTGCACAATGTCATGATATTTACTTAAGATTTTAGTTTCCTATTCTTTAAGGTTATTCACATACCCAACCTTTTGAATAGATTTCTGCACCTCTTTAAGCTTAGACATAATATCAGACTTAGAAGAAAAGATATTTCCAAAGGTTTCTTTATTCCACTTCTTAATTCTATCTTTAACATGCTTCAGTTTGAAGGTCAATCTATACATAGCTGTTCCTTCAATTTTAATATTCCACTATTCACTAATTTTGAGATACATTTCAGGATGAATAGTCCACAAATTTTCAAATCTGAAGGGATAGTTCTTACTTCTAACAATAGGGTCAGCAATAAACAACAGCGGGTAGTGGTCAGAGCCCACTCTAATAAAGGTCATTAAGGAGCAGTTATACTGCTGAAACCATTCATTAGAAATTAAAGCTCTGTCTAATCTTACCTGGATCAAGTCTTTGCCCGCTCTTTGATTAGACCAAGTATAATTGATGCCTTGAAGGTCTATATCAGTAAGAGCTTGACTAGAAATGAAATTCATCAAGTCAACCCTACTTTCAAAATTAGGTTGAGTTCCTCCCATTTTTTAATCTTACTTAAGAGGGGTATTGAAATACCCCATTATAAGCCAGCTTTTAGTTTCAAAAGACTTCTTGACCTGTTCCAGTTTCGTCCAGAAAGAATATCTCCCTTTCTTAGTATTGGGAGCATAAATATTAGTAAGAATCCAGAAGGTTCGTTCCTTGATGTGATGGAATCTAATGCAAGCTATATTATTTTCTTGCAAAAGAACATCATCCTTAATGATATCCCCATTCCAAAAAGTAACAATACCCCCTGAAGCTCCTTCCGAGCTTCCTCCACTACAACAATTATTTTTATAGTATTTGAGCTTTTCAACTTTCTCCTTTGCCATTTTTGTTTCTTGGATGAGAATGATATCCGGTCTATTATCTCTAACCATATTTTTGATAAGATCCTATTTGTGAGGATTATTTAACCCTCTTATGTTCCATGATATGATCTTCATTTCTTTTTGGTAATACCCAGTTGGGTAATAGTTTTCTGTGTTCCATCTGCTATATTTCTAGCCGCTTCTTGATTTCTCTTTCTAGAGCTTAGTGGTCTTCTTGGTGGTGAAAGATGGCATTCTCCAACATCTAGTTGATAATATTTAGCATTCTTGTGGCCTTTTGTCACTGCACCCTTCTTCTATTTAGATTTTTCCACAATATTGGGTTTATCTTGTTTCTCAAGTGATTTGTCTATTTCCTCTTGGTCTCTTCATTTTGGTTTGTCTATTTCCTCTGAATCTTTCCTATCCTCTTGTGCTGAAATTTGTGTCATCTCTGATAGCCCCAGACCTAAGACAATATCTTTCTGGGCATCTAAGAAAATGTTATTTTCATAGAATTTTTCCTGATCTCCCTATTTAATAGGTAGTTCCTCTTCTTCTTGAGTGGTCGATTGATTATCTTCTTGCTTGGTTATTTCCTTTTCATCTTGAGTTTTACAAATTTCATTGCTCTTACCTTCTAGATTGTCCTTGACAAAGTATATCTTGTCACTCTTGACTAGTTCAATCTCATTTCCTTGCTCCTTCTGAGCTTTCTTGTCTTTTCCTGCTCCTTCTGTTACATTTTTCTCTTGTTTTTTCTGTGTCTCTCCTTTTTCTTTCCCTTCCTTTTCATTTTCTTTAGACAGACCATTTTTCTCTTCTATGTACTTCTTTGTGCTCTTAGATTCCTTACTTCCTTCTTCTTTAGATAGATCTACACTTTTTCCAGTCGGTTTCCATTCTTTTTTCTGATGGGGTTTTTTGACTTTGTTCATTAGACATTTCTTTGCCCAATGCCCCTTTTTTTGCATCTGAAACAAGCGAAGGGAACCGATTCATATTCAATTTTTTGAATCCATTTTCCTAATCTTGATTCCAACTGTATTTCTTCTGGCATGTCAACATCTGGTATGATTCCTATGCATATCCTGGCATGTGTAAGTCTTCTTCTGGAAGCCGTAACCAGATCGATAGAGAGAAGTTCTCCAAAGGATCTGGCTATACCAGCAAAAATATCCTCATTCCAATACTCCAAAGGAAGTCCTGGGAGCTTCTCCCATATAGGGACTTGGACTATAAAATCTTCATGAAGGGCCATGTTAGGGTACCATTTTTGCAGGATCATAGTATTTTTTCCTATACACCACGGTCCACTACATATGGCTTGTGTTTTGTCTTCTTCACATGAGAAGAAAACGGAGACAAAACCCTTGTTCATAGCTATCACCTCAACTTGTCCTTTAATCTTCCATCTCTTATCAACATACACTCTAATCACTTCAATATTAGGTCTGATCCTGATGAATCTCCCAACTAGGGCATTGTCCATTTTTCTAATATTATGATAGATAACTTGATCAGGAATAGCGATAGCATATTTACCCTTAGATATATTAAATGTGTTCCTAATAGGTAGGTATACAGACTTACCTGAGGGTTTTACCCTAAATAGGGATGCCCATTTGAATATCCCTTTCCCCAGTATGGGACCCCCACCTGGGTCCCCATCTCTCGTGAATCCATGCATTTTCCCATCTAGTTTCCCACCAGAGTCAGTGGAGCCCTCTGTGGCAGTAGGATCTGCGTTGCCTGCATCATCTGCAGAATCTAATTCCATAGAGAGATTTGAATTTCCCACTCCTATGTTCCCACTTCCCAGTCGCTCCTTGTTCCCCACCTTAGAAATCAGGGTATTTCCTTTATATTGATACTTCATCGGAGAGGTTATCTTTGGTTCATTCATTCCTGCAAATAAAACAAGTAATCAGTAGCTTATTGAAAAAAAGAACAATTTAAGCTAGGAAAGAAAAAACATCTAAGTGCAAATTTTTGCACTTTTGGCCTGCGAAAAGGTTATTTTTTGAAACAAGGTCGCTCAGACCTTTTGGGACCCGAAAGTGTGAAGTGCCTATTTGTGGATGCCGAACATTCAAAATTGCCGAAGAAGCCTGAAAGGCCGAACCTTATGATGCGAGGAAGATTTTGGTCTTTTCGGACCTTTTAGAGGTCCGAAAGTCTGACAAGTCTGAAATCACACTTGGGATGAAAGTTTTGAAGACCCATTTTTGGCCTTTCGGAGGCTAAAAACCTGTGGCAAGGGCCGCGACTGCCGAAAAAAAGGGAAAAAAAGAAACCTAAACCCTAGGACAAAGGGAGACTAGAAAAAACCCTAGGCCTGATAGGGAGGGACGTCCCTGTCAAAACAAAAAGGCACAAAGGCCCAACGACACCAAGGAACAAGGATCCCTAGGCTGGACAGGCACTAAGGGAAAGAAAAAACCCTAGATTGACCCGAAAGCACAAAAGCAAGGTGGGCAAGAAGAACCTACCTCAAAAGGATCACAAGTGAGAGGACAACTAGGCAGCTCGAGAAAGCAAGCAGTTGATGAGGAGGAGCAAACAAAACCATAGGCAGGAAGCAAACAAAGATAAGTGACTAAAATTATGAAGGCCTCCACTATTTATAACCTGCGAGCTGACGTCAATTTTTTTAGGGTTTTCAGACTCTGAAAGGCCGACAATCTCTGAGAAAGAGCCTTCGGCCTCTCGGTGTTTGCGGAGGCTGAAAACACCAAAAGGGCCAGGTTTTCGGAATTTTGGCCATATCGGTATTTCGAAGTACCTAAGTACTCCGAAAGGCCAAAATGGCAGAAAGGCCAAAAAAGGGGCTCTCTTCTCTTCTCTGACTTGTTTTAAGTAAATTTCTTTGAGGGATGACTGGATTTCACACAAGGGGTGGACACGACCCAAAGCAAAAGACAAAAAAAGGGGGTCCCCATGGTCAGAGGACCAAAAAAATGGGGTGTGTGTTGTGGAACCACAACAGTTCTCATCACATGACTAGTGATAAGACTAAATTTGAACATCTTGAGCACTATGATCATGGCAGTGTTAGTTTTGGAAATGATGAACCTTGCTATGTGAAAGGAAAAGGTTGCATTACTCTAACTGAAGGAATCAAATGTGATAATGCTTATTGGGTTGAAGGACTAAGGCACAATATACTGAGTGTAGCACAACTAAATAACATTGGTTTCAAGGTAGAATTCATGAATGGTAAGACCAAGCTCCTGGATAGTAAGGGAAACCTAGTAGGAAATGGTAGGCAAACAAAAAGTAATTTATTCTATCTTGATCTCACTAAAAGTTCATGTTTTATTGCACAAGTAGAAGAGAGTTGGTTATGGCATAAAATGTTATGTCATGTGAATTTTGATAACCTAGTCAACATAAGCAAGAACATAAGAGTAAGAGGTATTCCTATTTTGAAGAAACCCAAGTTGGCTTTATGAAAACAATGTCAAATTGGGAAGATGAGAAAATCTAGTTTCAAGAGAAAGAACTAAAATACTAAAGAAGTCTTGGAGTTAGTGCATATGGATTTGTGTGGACCAATTGGAACAAGTAGTTACAATGGAGAGAGATATTTTATTCTATTTTTAGATGATCATTCAAGAATGAGGACTATTATCTTTCTCAGAGAAAAATCAGAAGCTTTTCAGAAAATCAAGTGGTACCTTGCGAGATTTGAGAAGGAAACTGGAAAGAAACTAAAATGCCTAAGATCTGATAGAGGAGGTGAGTTCATTTCTAATGATTTCAATGAATTTTGTAATGAGAGAGGAATCAAAAGATAGGTATCTGCCCTGGGTACTCCATAGAAAAATGGTATAGTAGAAAGAAGGAACAAATCCATTATGGATTGTGCAAGAACCTTGATGATTGAAAAGAATGTTGCAACAAAATACTGGAAGGAGGCTATCAGCACTGCAATACACACTTTATATAAAGTTCAAATGAAGAAAGGTACTAATCAAACACCTTTTGAACTATGGTATGGCTATAAACCCAATGTTTATTATTTCAAAGTATTTGGAAGCAAATGTTACATCTTGAAAGAAGCAAGAAATGGAAAATTTAATGTAAAAGGAGATGAAGGCATGTTCCTAGGCTACTTAGGTAAAAGCAAAGCATAGAAATGTTTGAATATCGCTACTCATAAGTTATAGAAAGTGTTCATGTAAAGATTGATGAGTTTGCACAAAGAACTGAAGAACAAATCAGTAAAGATCCTGAAGACTATAGGAACTTTGTGTATTATGAACTTGATACTATTCCTAAGACTCAAGCAATGGTGATTGGACAACAACTATATCAGCCATTAAATTCATCAGTGCAAAATTTTTTACAAAAATCTCAAACTAAGTTTCAGACAGTGCAACCTGAGATGCTAGTTGAGGAAATTGAGTCTCAGACAGAGGGACATGAGTCTCAGATAGAGGAAATTGAGTCTCAGACAGTGGAACACAAATATCAGAAAGAAGAGAAAAACATAATGTTTGAGCATGGTGAACCTAGTGGAGAAAGCCAAGAATCAAGATTGAAGGAGCCTACACTTGCTAAATATGTCAGAAGGCATCATGGACCTGAGAAAATAATTGGAGATCAGACAAAAGGTATAATAACAAGGAACAAATTTAAAGGTACATGTTTTCTTAGTGAATTTGAACTAGAACTGTTAAAGATGCATTGAATGATGAAAGCTGGATAGAAGCCATGAATGAGGAGATTGAGCAGATAGAAAAGAAAAAAACCTAGACCCTTGTTCTTAGACCAAAAGATAAGAATGTGATTGGAACTAAGTGGGTTTTCAAAAACAAGTTGAATGAAAAAGGTGAAGTTTATAGAAGCAAGGAAAGACTAGTTTGTAAAGGATATGCTCAAGAAGAGGGTATTGAGTATGGAGAAACTTTTTCTCCTGTGGAAAGAATTGAAGGAGTAAGAACTCTTCTAGCATATGCTGCACTTTAAGGATACAAAGTATATCAAATGGATGTGAAATCTTCATTTATGAATAGAATTCTAGAAGAGGAAGTCTATATTGAGCAACCTGAAGGATTTGCTGATCCTAACAGAAGGATTATGGTTTGCAAATTGCACAAAGCTTTATATGGACTAAAGAAAGTGCCCAAATCCTGGTATGAAAGAATGCATGGTTACCTAGTAAGTATTGGATTTCAAAGAACTAATGATAATAGTAGCTTGTACATCAAAGGACCTAAAAACAAAATATTGTTAGCAAAGATATTTGTTGATGATATATTATTCACTGGATATGATGACTTATGTAAAGCATTTTCTGAGGCAATGAGAAAGGAATTTGAGATGTCTATGTTTGGTGAAATAAAATTCTTTGTTGGTTTACAAGTTCATCAAATGAAGGACTGTATCTACATTACTCAGTCTAAATACATCAAAGAGATACTGAAGAAATTTGGACTGGAAGATTCTAGACCAGTTGGGACACCTATGTGTACGGGACAAAAGTTGACTATGGATGATGATTCCAAGGAGGTAGATCAGACT
Source organism: Thuja plicata (assembly GCA_018584345.1). NCBI lineage: Eukaryota > Viridiplantae > Streptophyta > Pinopsida > Cupressales > Cupressaceae > Thuja > Thuja plicata. The sequence goes on along the minus strand of MU228121.1, from coordinate 354,506 downwards.
ACCTACAAATCTATGATTGGAAAACTTCAATATGTTGTTCACACTAGACTTGATATTGTATTAGTAGTTGGTATTGTTGCAAGACTTTTAGCTAATCTGAGAGAGAATCATTTGATGGATATCAAAAGGATTTTGATATATAATAAGGGAACTGAAGAGTATGGATTATGGTACAAGAAAGGAGGAAACTTTGACTTGAAGTCTTTTACTGATGCTGATTGGGATGGAAGTGTTGATGATATGAAGAGCACCAGTGGTGGAACATTATTTCTTGGAAAGAGATTAATCTCCTGGACTATGAAGAAATAGATTTGCATATCTCAGTTTATAGCAGAGGCAGAGTATGTTGCTGCAGCAGTAAATTGTTCAAATATCATATGGTTCAAACAATTATTGTCAGGTATGAAGGAGGAAATCAAAGAACCAGTTGTTATCTACTGTGACAATACTAGTTCTATTAATATTTCAAAGAACCTTGTGATGCATACTAAGAATAAGCATATTACAATAAAGTGTCATTTCTTGAGAGAATTAGTTCAAGACAAAGAAGTAAGGTTGGAATATGTGAATACAAAAGAACAAATTGCAGACATATTCACCAAACATTTTCCTAAGGATGTATTTGTGTATCTCAGATGAAATCTAGTGGTGATTCCCCTAACTGAAGCTCACTAAAACATAGTTTAGTGATGCATCGACTGAGCTACAAAGAAGATCTATCAGTTGATGCAGGTTTGTTAGAGCTTATTGCTTATGAATCAGTACAACAGGTATAATACAACTACAAAGAGAGATAATATATTAGATGGAGTATTTGGCATTTTTTGTGAAAGAGGGAGAGTTTATTTATGTCATACAAAATAAATTATTTCAGGGAGAGTTGAAAGAATTCAGTGTATCAGAGAAAGAAAATCAGAGGGAAAATTTTTATCAGAAACAAAGATTGATGTAAGAGGGAGTTTTTGGATGAGAATCAGAATGAAGCTAAGGACATTAAAGAAAGTTTTCTGTTGCTCTATAATTCTTTGTATTATGACATGTTGTGTTTCCATCAATGCCGAAGAGGGAGATTGTTAAATATAATTATTCAATTGTGTATTTTCATTGATGTTACACAGGTATATACACTTATGTAGTGATGTTACACAAATGTCTACATCTAAACCGAGTACAACTAGTTCATGACAAGTGATTTTCAGTGTTGACCGAGCTCAGTCAGGTATTGAAGAAGTTCTGTAGTGACCGAGTTCACTAGGGCGACACAGAAAATTTGGTGTGAAATGTGAAATGTGAAAAGGGAAATGTGAAATGTGAAATGTTAAATGTGAAATGTGAAATAAGAAATGTGAAATGTGAAATGTGAAATGTGAAATTAATGAAATATGAAATGTGAAATGTGAAATGTAAAATGTAAAATGTGTAATGTGTTCAATGTGAAATGTGAAACATGAAATGTGAAATGTGAAATATGAAAGACATAAAATATAGTTAAATGAATCAAACATGAAATGTGAAATTTGAAATACATAAAATTTGTTGAAACGAAGGAAATGTGAAATGTGAAATGTGAAATGCGAAATGCAAAATGTGAAATGTGAAATGTGAAATGTGAAATGTGAAATGAAAGAAATGTGAAATGTGAAATGTGAAATGTGAAATGTGAAATGCGAAATGTGAAATGCGAAATGCGAAATGCGAAATGTGAAATGTGAAATGTGAAATGTGAAATGAATGAAATGTGACATGAATGAAATGTGAAATGTGAAATGTGAAATGAATGAAATGTGAAATGTGAAATGTGAAATGTGACATGAATGAAATGTGAAATGTGAAATGTGAAATGTAAAATGAAAGAAATATGAAATATTAAATGTGAAATGTGAAATGTGAAATTTGAAAGACATAAAATATGTTGAAATGTGAAATGAATGAAATATGAAATATGAAATGTGAAATGTGAAATGTGAATTTATGTGAAATTATGTGAAATGTGAAATGTGAAATGTGAAATTTGAAATTTGAAAGACATAAAATATGTTGAAATGAATCAAATGTGAAATGTGAAATGTGATATATGAAAGACATAAAATATGGTTAAATCAATCAAATGTCAAATGTGAAATGTGTAATGAATGAAATATGAAATGTGAAATATGAAATATGAAATGTGAAAAGAGAAATGTGAAATGAGAAATGTGAAATGTGAAATGTGAAATGTGAAATGTGGAATGTGGAATGTGGAATGTGAAATGTGAAATGCAAAATGCGAAATGTGAAATGTCAAATGCATAAACTTTGTTGAAATGAATGAAATGTGAAATGTGAAATGAATGATAGGTGAAATTTAAAATATGAAATGTGAATTGTGAATTGTGAAATGTGAAATGTGAAATGTGAAATGTGAAATACATAAAATTTGTTGAAATGAATGAAATGTGAAATGTTAAATATGAAATATGAAATGTGAAATGTGAAATGTTAAATTCATAAAATTTATTTAAATGAGTGAAATTTGAAATGTGAAATGTGAAATGTGAAATGAATGGAATGTGAAACGTGAAATGTGCAATAAGAAATGTGAAATGTGAAATACGTAAAATTTGTTGAAATGAATGAAATGTGAAATGTGAAATGAATGAAACATGAAATATAAAATGTGAAATGTAAAATGGGTTGATCAGATAGGAAACACATAAAATTTGTTGAAACAATTGAAATGTGAAATGTGAACTAAATAAAACGTGAATTGCGAAATATAAAATTTGAAATGTGAAATGTGAAATGTGAAATGTAAAATAAGAAATGTGAAATGCATAAAATTTGTTGCAATGAATGAAATGTAAATCTCGAATGAATGAAATGTGAAATGTGAAATGTGAAAGGAATGAAATATAAAATGTGAAATATGAAATGTGAAACGTGAAATGTGAAATGTGAAATGTGAAATGTGAAATGTGAAATGCATAAAATTTGTTGAAATGAATGAAATGTGAAATTTCAAATGTGAACTGAATAAAATGTGAAATGTGAAATTTGAAATACATATTTTTTTTTGAAATGAATGAAATGTGAAATGTGAAATGAATGAAATGAGAAATGTGAAATGAACAAAATATGAAATGTGAAATACAAAATGTGAAATGCAAAATGTGAAATGTGAAATGCGAAATGTGAAATGTGAAATGTGAAATACGAAATGTGAAAAGCAAAATACGAAATGCGAAATGCAAAATGCCAAATGGGAAATGTGAAATGGGAAATGTGAAATGTGAAATGTGAAATATGAAATGTGAAATGTTAAATTTGAAATGTGAAATCTGTTGATGAAATATGAAATACATATTTTTTTTTGAAATGAATTAATTTCAAAACAATTTAATGTGAAATGTGAAATGTGAAATGTGAAATGTGAAATGTGAAATATGAAATGTGACATGTGAAATGTGAAATGTTAAATGTGAATTGTGAAATGTGAAATGTGAAAAATGAGATGTGATGACATAGTTTTCTATTAGTATGCAAAGGAAAATAGTTTTGAACCGTCAGTAACACCAACACCAAAAGAAAGGTTTAGTGCAACTTGACAGAATAGGGTATAATATAAATCAATGACATAGTTTACAAGTACAACCATAAAATGTTAAAGTGGAACCTGACAGAGTAAATTGATAGAGTAAACCAATAGAGGAACCCGATAGTACAATGTAAAATGATAGAGAAGACAACAAAGGAACCTGATAGAGCAAGGGAACCTGACAGTCAATTCATAGAAGGAACACCAACAGACAGACTATAGAGGAACTCGAGCACCAGTCTACCAAGAGGCAGTTATATCTTGAGAAATGTGGATCTGATTTCCACATCAGATAAAACACTTGTGTTTTATATTTAGCTTTTTGATTTTCTTTAAATCTATTTCTTGAGGGACCAACAATGTAATTGTAGTTATTTTAATCAGTCTAACTGATTGAAAACATGCAAACTAGGAGATCAAGGTCAAGTAGTAAACCTTTGATCATAGAGTTATCTTTGTAAAATGTGAAACTTTATTAGGTCATTATATTATATAAATAGATGTGTAATCATTAAAAACATACAGATGTGAGGATGATAGTAGCTATGGAGCACATCTATGGATTAGACTAAGAGTTTCAAGAAGAAGGACAACAAAAGATGAAATAGGTTATCAAGAACCAAATCCAAGGCTACCGAGAAACAAAGGTGTTAATCAATAACTATAGGTGATACATTATACATGTGAATTTAATGGATCTATATTCAAAAATTCTAGATTGCATATACTCAGGTTAATGAATATTTTTGACTACATGCTAACAAGTGTAGAAAATAGAAGAAATCCTTTGAGAAGGTGGATTTAACAATCCTTTTGTAAACCTCTTAACCGAGCGCACACTAAACAGTGTTGCTAAAGATCTTAATAGAGTAGACCTTAACTAGTCTCTACATGTTACTCCTAACATGGTAAGATCATCAGAAGTGATCAAAATTGTAAGTCGTAACCGACCCCTTAAAATCTGTAGATAGTGAAGTTTTTGTGGGTGTGATCCCTACCACAATTTTTACCTTCTAACATGGGTTTTTTGCGTTACCAAATCTTGTGTCATGTGTCATTACATTTCATGAATATTTCTATGAATGTTTACATGCAATTATGTTTATAAATAAATATTACATACACAAAGATAGAATAGCATATATGATCGGTAATGCAATGATTTGATTACATAAAGGTTAAAGGTTAATTGACTAAAAGTTTTAGAAATAGTGTTTCACCCCTCCCCTCTTAGTACATACTTGTCATTATTTCTAACAATTGGTATCAGAGCTACATCTATTATTTGGAAAAGTTTAAATCACTTGAGAGAAAAGATAATACAATGGAGAAGTATAAGCTTGATAAGAATATTGAAAATCAAAAGATAGAGATACATATATTTTATGAACAATACAAGGCTACAAGAATCAAGATGAGAGAGATACTGGATAAAAGAAAAGAAATGGAAACTTGAAACAATGAAAAAGACTATCGTGAAGAAGAGATACTTGATTTCTTTGAGTCATCAACATCTACATCTAGAAATTCATCAAATACATCTAAAGGAAGAATCACAAGTCTGAATGAAGTCAATCAACATCTGACAGAACAAGTCAAGATACTGCAAATCATTCAAGAGACACAAATGGTAAGAATGATTGATGTTATGAAAAATGGCAGACAAGTTGAACAATAAAGAATACCAGCCATTGATGACAGAAGAAAGATCACTAAAAAGCTATAAGAAAGAGAGTAATAATACAGAGAGTTACTGAACATCATCATGAGATCACCAATCAAATAGTTCTTATAAGTCATGAGGCAAACTGACTGAACATAGAACTCAATGGGAAATTAGAAGCAATTGGTGAGCTAAGAGAAGAAAATGAAAGATTGAAGCATGAAATGATGATCCAAAGACAACATAATGACATGATCAAGAGAGCTGAAGAAAGCACCAAAAGAATGGATGATTTTCTAGATGGACAAAGAAGAGTCAAAAACAATACCAGAATGGGGTATACTAAACATGGAGAATCATCAAATCAATCTGATCACAAAGATGTTTACACAAATCCAAAGCCAAAGAGGCTGACATGCAATCATAGTGGGAAACCAAGCCACACATCAAATGTTTGTAGGAGAAAAACTAAAGGTATTCCTAAATCTACTCTTACATCCATATGATATTGCTATAACTATAATAAGAAAGAACATAAAGCATATGAATGTAAATCTAAGGTGAAATAACCAAAGAAGGAAACCTACATGGAAAAATATTGTTCTACTTGCAAAATGCATAGGCACACATCATTTGAATGCACGAAAAAAGAAAAGGCAAGCATGGAAGCTAAAAGATCAAGATATTGCATAACGACCAAAAAGAATCAGTAACTCATATGTTTGGGATTACAAAACATGGGAAAACTGCACAACATGTGGTAGATTTTGTCACATTGCTGAAAACTGCATAAGGAAATGGTAAAAAAAGTCTAGAAGGTGGACTAGCCCCGAAATGGCATACTTACACTGTCATAGGGTAGGTCATCTAAGAAATGACTGCAGAGGCTCAATGATAGAGACAAACACATTTGCCAATGGAAATACCATTGAAGATATCAAGAAGATGAGAAACAAAATGTGAAAGAAAGCTACAAACACTGATGATGCTGGACCGAGAAATGCAACTAGTGACACCTTATCCAATGGATCTGGTGACATCACCACCCTCACCTAAGTAGAACAAGTAAGTATGGAACTATATTATACCAAGTTATACTTTACATCAGTTCCATCATACATTGATAAAATACCAAACTAGCATGATTAAAGATGCACTATGGTATTACTTGTTATAAATTTTTGAATTCAATCACATCGGTCAATACATACCAAAAAGCATCAGTGTACATACAAAGATAAGTTGTCAATAATTATTGAGAATCATCTATTAACATATAAAAAGCTAAGTTTCTAGTGCAAATCGAGATCCGTCAGTAATCATGTAAAAGGACAATGTTGTCTTCGCGATATACCGAGATCCCTCCGTAATAATGTGAAAGGTCAGATAAGCTGACACTTTCCCCAAGCATCACATTCTCACCAATAATGTAATTTGTGTGTCACTTGATGGCTCCATCTTCATACACTGAGAAGTGGGTAAGCATTTATGACACCACTTAGGGAAAAAGTCTATAAATAGTCAACAAAATAGCTCATTATCCACAAAGTGATTAAGAGCAAAGAAGCAAAGCATAGTAGAGCACGAAGTGACCAGATTGCAGAGTGACTACAACATGAATTAGTACACCCAGAAAGATTCACAACAACAACAGAAGGTTGAAGTAACTAACAACATTCACGGAGAAATCTATTTCATTTACGGGAAAAGCCCCAAACTTTTGAAATCATGACAACCACGTCCCGAGTGACTAAGATGAAGAATGCAAAGGAGAATAAGGTTAACTTAATCAAGAACACTTTGTGTGAGGAACCAAAATACAAAATCTGTCCAGAGGTTACCTCGCAACCTAACAACTCTGGAGCATTCTTCAAAATTCCACCTAGGGTTTTACTGATTGAGGATGTTTGATCCTATATATATTGCAAGATCTTCAAGATAGGAGATATTGAGGTTGAAAAAGCTTACAAGAAGCTTTGAAAAGATGGAACAATCAAAGAAGAACGTCACAAACATATCAAGGTCAAAGGGCTAAAAAAGCCCTATTATTGTGGAAGGAATTCAAGACCCAATGGATTCAATTAGTGCTAAGTAGAGTGCATGACTCAAAGATGTGGTTGGATGAGCCAAAAATGATAACCAAGGATGTTATACACGCTGTGACCGGTTATCCTATAACCGATAAAGCCAAGGCATTCAAACACCCTCCTCGGCTTGACATTGAAACGAAAAAAGGAGCAGTTTAGGATGGAAGAGGATTGAAGGTGACCACCATCACCGATCCTAAAATGAAATTTGGACCCTGTGTCTTAGGATACAAAATATTCCAAGCCAGCAGGATGAACAATATTTCATGGAAGTGCTCCAAGGTGGGATCACACAAACTTACTAAGGACTCCACTTGTCCTAGTCTTCTTAGGATCCCAATCTCACTCCTGGGACCCCAATAGTCTCAATTATCCAAGCCTAAGACTATCCTAACTCCAAATCCAAGAGTTAGTCTGCTTGTGTCATGCCCAAAAGTTGGGCAAAAACACACAAACAATTTTTTTTAATAACGCACTAAAAAGGATAACAAAACTATCACAAGGGTAACATGTGCACCCAAAATGGTGCAAGGGATAAACGAAACCAGAAATGTTACAAGGAGAGGAATAGCTTTTTGAGTTATCCTAAAGGATGCCTAAAGCTCCAAACTTGATCTACACGCAAACTGAGACAGTTGACCAAAAGTCAACTAGAGTTGACCAAAAGTCAACTATACTCTGAAATATGTGAATGGTAAGCACTAGGGTTCGTTAGACCCTAAGGAAGGCTCATACATGTAAATCGAGATAGTTTGACTAAAAGTCAACTAGGGTTGACCAAAAGTCAACCATACTTTGAAATACGTGAAGGAGGGTCACTAGGGCCTACTAAGTTCTAAAGAGGGCCAAGGCACGCAAATCAAGATGGTTGACCAAAAAGTCAACCCATGTTGACCAAAAATTTAACTATCTCCGTAAGGCACGAAACTGGAATCTAAGGGTCCAGAGAGTACATGGGTCACCTGGTACGAAAATTAAGATAATCGGTCAAGGTTTGACCATGGTTGACCAAAAGTCAACCATGCGCGAGTTTGGTCAATGACCAAGAGTAGACACCTGGATAGGCTCGAAGGATGATAAAGGGTCATCTCTACCTCTTAATCGATAAATAACACTGTCGGGCAACTAGGTTAAAAAGAAAGGTTTAAAAGTCAAAATACCTTTAATATAGCATTTAAATATTAATAAATATTTTTTCCCATAAGAATTTAAAAAGATAAATTTATATATTAAAGATAAACCAATTATTTAATTTTAAAACAAAATGTTAACTAACTATCTAATTATATGAAATAAAATTAAATCTAAGTAATATAATTCTATAACAATTCTTCATAATATTTTATTTAATCCAATTAAAAAAATTAAACTAATATTTTATTGAAACATATAAAAAAAAGCTATACTTATCTATCCATTATTTTACTTTATAACCAAAATACTTACCACGCATCTAAATTAAATCTAAAACATCCTAACTAAAATATCTCTAAATGAATTCTATCCTAGCATAAATAAACTTTAGATTAAAAAACTAATAGAAAAAATAAACACTTCAACCCTAAATTCCTTAAGGAAGGGTGGCGGATAAAAAAATAGCAGGCGGCGGCGAGAGGGTTTCCGGCGGGCGGAGAAAACAACGGCGGCAGTTGGACAGGGGTGGCGGAGGGTCTGATTAACGTAGGTGGAGGAGGTTGTGGTGGAGGGTGGGCGGTGTGGTGGCCGCGGTGGTGGCGACACCACCCGTAGCGGCTAAGCTATGGGGAGGGCTTGGGGCGGCCGACGTCGGTCGGTGGAGCCTCCCCACTGTGCTACGCACAGTGGGTGGCCCGTGAACTGTGCGACCCCCATTGAACATTGGAAGCCGAGAGGATTTGGGGGGGTTTCGGCCCTCCCCAAAATGTGTTAAATTAATTTTTTTTTTCATTTTTAAACAACAACGATTTTTTTATAAAGTAATTTAAAACAAAAAAAATAGGATTGTTCCCCTCAATTTTATTTAAATAAAGTATTATAATGTTGTTCTCATTTGAATTAATATTCTCTCCTTTTTGAATTTAAAAAAAAAATATTTTTTTACTGGTGAAAAAATCAGACTGTATCCCTCAAAACAGGGAGCATTAGGAGATATTTAAAAAAAAAAAAATCTACATGATTGTATTCCATATTTATTGCTAAATAAAATGGTAAAAGAAGATTTTAATTTCGAGCATAATTTTTTTTTTTACATAATTACCAGAATTCTAAAAAAAAAACATAAATAAAATGAAAGTAGTAATTTCTCTTTTCCATTTACTCAAGAACACTTAATAATTAATTTAAGGATCTAATTAGTTATGGGATTTTAAATATGCTATTGAATATCACTTTCCCAACCTTCCATGTGTTTAAACAATTCATTCCAAGAACTTAGTATATTGAAACATTGAAAGTTCTTATAATGTTTAACACCTAATGAATGTATAATTAACTAATTTTGTTGATCATATAATAACGGAGGCATTTCAAGGTTCTCTAATCTTAATTTAAAATAGAATGCGTTTGCACTATCAAATAGAATTTTCATTGAACCTCCATATTATAATATGGTAAGAAGTTTACAATAATATAAGTCTACAAATTACAAAATGGTCTTAATACAAAATTGCAACAATGAAGATTTCCCATAAAATAAGTTACAAATTGATAATATTTCCAGTCATACTCATCTCCCACATAAGGGTATTATTCATCTTTACTATCCCTTTAAGAACCTGATAAATGTTGAGGTTGACCATGGAGGCTCACCTCCCAACCTAGGCCTTTACAAGGCCACCCCCGAGCTTGGGGATCCAATCTGGAACGGGTTACAAACAGAAAACACCCAACAAGCATGAAATAAGAATAGCGAACTCAAGCACAAGAGAGCTTCCCAACATCAGGATGAACAAGAGGAAGTATCTCCAAGAGACCTTCCATAACAAGGGTAGTGGTAGACCTCACTGCAGGAGAAAGCCAAGAATAAACATAAAATACACAAGCCTCACATGGACTTGAAAAGGACAATCTTTACAAGATGTTGTCCTGAATAACCTCCTTATACCTCCTAGATGCCCTCAGGCCCTTCTTGGCTTCATGGGTATCATGTTACCCCAAGTTTTTCCCTCCACACATGGGAGACTCTACACTAATAGGAATAATTTTCAACTACCCCTCCAAGGCTACTCTACCCTCCCAAGGGTGAGTGTACCTAGAAGACCCATTCAAAATAAAGCACAAAATAAAGACATTGAGAATAAACATTTAAATTTTCAATAGAAAATAAAAGCTTCAAAACACATAAGACTCCATTAATGGAGTCCTTGAGCTAAAGAACACACATGAACACAAAAAAATAACTTAAAAAAAATCCAACCTTAATCCAAAGCTAAGGTGTGAAGAGGAATGGTGTTGAGCTATCCTTCCTAAGCTTCTTCTCCAAAGGCTCCTTCAAACTGAATTCTGTCTCTAAGGGTAGAGAGTGGGTGAACACTCAACTCATCCTAAAATCTTCCCTAAATAGGCAAACCTCTAACATGAGAAAGGATTAACCCAAGGGTGAGGTAACTCTAACCAATCCTAAACTAAACCACATCCTAACCCTCCAAGGGTGAAGTCAAATGAAACTTGGGTAGAAGAGAGAGTGAGGTTAACCAAAGTCACACTCCTCTTCTAAATTCGCTCAAAGCTGAAATGACACTTAAAAGGAGTAATAAATGAGTTTAGAGGCTCATTAATGATAGAAAATGACCCCTAACCCATAGGGTACCAAGTTGGGTGACTAAAATTGACCCCGGTTACCCCCTAGGAGTCCAAAAGACCCTCTAAAACTCACCCTGAAGTTAACCTACGGATTTCTAAGTCAAAGAAATTTTAGAAACTTCTAACCCTGGGGTAAGCTTGGGTACTAACTCCTAGATGACCTTAGTTAACCCTTGACTAACGTTGGTTTCCCCTTTACTAGCCATGTCAATAATTAAATTACAATAATTGCCAAACTTGGCACATTAAGTTAAAACAATAGACATGACTTAATCACATAAACATTTACTAATTTAATAACACACATGCAAACCACGTTTATGAAATAAACACATAACAATGAGGTCCATGTCTCTTTATATAGACAAGGCCTTGGAAAGCATGGGTATTTACATAGGTTCCAGTACTAGGTCCCCGATTTAGATCCATGGTCAACTTTTCCTGCACACTCAATGCACACATTAGTAGATCCAAAACAACATGATATGAAACATAACATAACGTCAATAATATATGTAAACATATAAACCACATTGCACTAGAACTAAAATATCCTAGCATCTATTTCCTAAACCAATTTCATCATATTATCTTCATACATGTAAGTCCATATAAGACATCAACATAAGCTGAAACTAAATCAGAACATAAAGCAACTCAAAAGTACCCTGATTACAAAATCAGGTGCTGAATATATAACATAAGATTCCACCGATCCTCAAATATATAAAAAGTCTCTGATAGTCAAAGTATATCAAAGCATAAAATACTGGAAGCATGAGAACAAAATAGTAAAACTATAACAGTCTAATGTAGGTCTCACATCTTGTGCTTCACCTTGAAGGACAACTACCAATAGTTGTGTCTCAATTCCTCACTCTAGCTTGAAGGATTCTAGACTCAAATCCTACATATCAACTTCACCAATGCTACAAGGGTTGTATCCACCAAGTAAAAATCTCCATGTCATCCTTCTAAATCCATTGGAATGAGTCTTCAAACTCTAATCAGTCAATTTCAAAACTAACTCTCTATTTGGTCCTATTAGGCCTAATTGTCTAATTAGCCCTATCCACAGGGGTTTTTTGAATTCTTTCCCAAAACTTGCAAATAGTCCCAAAAAAAAACCTAGGATCTTGATACCCTTTTCCAATACCTAAAATATTTTCAAGGTCTTAAGCTCCCAAGTCATCCGTACATCAATGTGCTAAAATATAGGGCAAATAGGGCTATTTAGGTTCCTAAAATGTAGTTCACTGATTTCTACTTATAAATCCATCTAAATGGATTTGAAAAGACCTTATCTCTCTACTAGGGATATATAGCAACCTAAATATTCTTAAAACCCACCTGGTTTATGTCTCTCACACACACCCCTGCATATGCATTCAATCTTCTCACTATCATGCATCTAACCAGACAGTCATTGCTCACCTCGGGCATGGCTCTAAAATTAGAAAAATGGTTCTCCAGGCCTCCTACTTCAGTATGTAATCTTTATAGAGGCACCCCTACCATATTAATCTGCACCTTGAATATTTTTATGGTTGGATTCTATGGGGGAGCCATGAAACTAAAAATCACCTAGACTGCACCAACAACTACACTAATTCCTAAATAATTTGCTAAGTCTAGCTAATAAACTCAAAAAAAATTGACCAATGAATGAAAAAGTCTTAAATCTACTTTTACTACACGGATCCAATACTGGAACAAGTTATTAAATCTATCCAAACACTTATATAGTCAAAACAAATTGACTATTGCAGAAAACCAGAACACAATACTTCTTGCTATTCCAAAAAATTGCATTACAGTCTCCATACCTCAAGAAATGATACTCAAGGTATCTAAAGATTCCTTCTCCATATTTTAGGCCACTAGAATTCATTTTCCTTCCCTTCTTTGAAGGGAATCAAAAGTTGTTGATGTTGCATGCAACGCCATGACAACATTTTAGCATCTTTTGCATTAATGATGTAAAATAACTTTTATGACCTCTAACCCATATCAATCAATGAATAAACATCTTTGAGGGATTTTAGGAACTTTTCACACCTTTCCAAATTCTATAACACTTTTAGACCATATTTCCCACTTTTAGGCTAATCACATACTAACTACTAGAAAGCAACCCAAACTAAAATAGATTGGATTGAGTACTAACTACTAATCCATCTAGTTACACACATTGCAAGACCTTCTAAGGTCAAATTAAAAGTCACTGACTTGGATAGAGTCAATTACAAGCCAAAATTGGACTAAGACTTTAGGGATAGCCTAGGTGCTCCGACACTATCCTCCCCAAATGAAAAGAATTCAATCCACCCTTGGATTTAGTAAGATGGGATCAATTCCCAACTTTTTAAACTCTCTCTCCTTGACCCAAGTTGCATCTGCATCAATTTTTCCATGCCATTTCACCATATGTTCTATTTATTCCTTCTTTCTTGTCTTCTTGTAGACTCTGGAATCTAGTATGCGTTTTTCCTTCTTGATTGGTGTAGATGGTAAATTGAGTTCCTCCACCTCCTGTATGACTTCAGTCAAACTTTGATCTCGATTTGGTATTGGCCCTTTGTACAAGACCAAGTCTGTAACACCCCGCTAGGGAATCTGAGAGGACAAGACATAAAATATCTATAAGATGCAAATATTTTTTTTTTGTTTAACTAGAATAATATTCATCATTGTACTTCATATCTCTAAAATAAAAAAAATACTTTTCTACAACTTGAATGCAAGATTTATTCAACTTAAGTCCTCACAGGTTCCCTAACGTCGCTAGTAAAGCAATATTATCTAAACTATTTGCATGCATAACATATCCATTTAATTATGAGCTTAAAAGATCTACATTAATTTTAATGCACCAAGATAAATTTCCCTAACTTGTTTCTTTCATTAAACATAAGTTAATCATCTAACATCATCATTCCTTTTATCAACTGATGCCATAAGATCATATTGATTTTATAAATATCTATTATCCTTTGTACCACTTTGCTCAAAAAATTTAGGTAAGAGATTAGTATTAATAAGGTAGACATTATGCTAGGTATTTCATTAACCCATAAACATGAACCAACCCTTAACATTACTATCAAGTTACTATCTTGTTTCATTATTTCATAACTAATCATTATTAATAATTCCAATTACTAATCTACCATTTCTCAACAATTTCCTTTGATCCTTTCATTAAGAGAGAATACATTATTGTTGCAGTACATCATTAAATATAACTATATCTAAGATTATTTCCTTTATATATGAACAACATAAGAGAATAGGATGAATAACATAAACACTTTCTTTTAATGCTAGTAACATGTCCAATATATCATATATTCTTTTCCCTTTCTTTTACCTAGGACTACCCATTCCCTAATCCACTACTTTGAATTCAGATTACATCAATACTTCAAGATTATTTATAGGAGATTATAATTACATGAATAAAAATACATAAGTACCTCTCAATATAATAAAATATCCAATAGGAAGACTTCAACTGCATATATGGAAAGGAACATGTGCTAGGATCATCCAAAGAACCAAAAATAATACGTCAATATAAATATTAACCCCCCAATCACATAAGACCAATAGGCCCATTCCCCCAAGCTAGGAGATAGAACCAAAGGCCCATGCAAGAGGTAACAACTAGGACATTTCTAAGGTAGTGATAACTTTTCCCCAAATTCACAACACAAAAAGGAAAGACAAGAAGACCGCAAGGATTACCAGAGGTAGGATCAAAATTGGTAGGGACTCTAAGCTACAAGCTAGTTGAGTTTCATCGCATAGCCCTCACCCCTTGGATTGTCCTAGTACTAACAACTCTGGGCCCCGGCCCCCAAGTAGGCACATGTGGAATCAAATGCCTTTCGTACAAACAAGTGCCATTCGATCATACCTGCACATAGGTACATTCTCCCACTCCCATCCATAGCCTTTAATAGTGCTAATGGCATGGGTGAGGCATAAATTAATCTTTTTAGTGTTTGAACCCATTCCCATAATTTTAATTAAATTTTCACTTGTTAAATAACTCTTCAGTCGATTATCCTGGTTCTAGCCACTTAGGGCCCTAGCCCCACACTAAGAGCCACTCACCTAGTGTACTTAGGTTCCATAACCTACATAAAATAATCATAATAACATAATAGATCCATTATCTAGTATACATTATTTCATATCAATATCATAACAATATTTGATTGAGTTTATGAAAACATATGTTGTCCCTAGTCCACTGGACAACCCTAAACCCTGATATGACATTCAGAATGTTCCAAACACATAAGAAGACATCAGAGTGATATTATAAACATATTAAGAATACATATAGATCCAACCCAAGAAATAAAAAAAACACTAATAGCCTTTGGTAACCATACAAAAACCCTAAAACTTGGTAATGTTCTTAAACTAATATATTTCTAGAAAGGATTAAATGCAAAGAATAACAATCATAGAACAGTTGCCAATATCTTCCAAAAAAAAAATAATAAATCCAAAATATTTGGTTGGGATTTAGGTAACATCATTATAGACTCTCAATTTAATTTTGGTGATGATCCAACGGTGGGAAAGAGAGTTATGACTTCTGGTTTAAAACAGAAAACTTTGGTTAGGGTTCATACCTGCCTTCACTAAAATGGTTGTAATTATCACAAAACACAATAAAAATATCCCAAACAAATTGGAAATGAAATATAAGACATTGGAGGATATATTATATCAAATTAAGACTTTTATATTATCATAACAGTCTGTAGAATATGAATACATTTGACAGAAAAATTAGAATCAAGAAATGACAGGAATAGTCTGCCAAAATGTCAATAATAAGGAATTATTTCGACCCTAAAAATAAAATCAGAGAGATACCCATTTCATATCTGTGGATTTTACTTCTGGAAAAACAATTTATAAAAACCATAGATGAAATTTACATTATTATAATAATATATCTCCAAAAATGGGTTGCTAAAAACCCTAGGAAAACACATGACAATTTTCACAAACAAAATCTCCATACTTTTAAATAAATACAAGAATGAAAAGTAAAGATATAATAAATTATGAAAATATGTAAATATATCTATATTTTATCATATAATTCAATCAACCAATAAATTTAATTCATACTTCAAATGCTATGAAGATTCAACCGAAGAAGGAGACAAAAGAGGAAGATAAATCCAAACTTGCAATGCATTCTTCAAACCCTATCCATTTCAAAAATCTCCATGAAAGAAATCACAAATCCAAAGAAATGAATCCCTCTCTCAACTACTGAAACTCTCCCAAAAAATTCTCTCTCCCAAAAGCAAAGATAACCATAAATTCCTAAAGAAATATGCTTACAAACTATCCCTCACATCTCCTAAGTTTTTCTCCAAAATCTCCATGAAAGAAAAGTCATCCTACCCTCAATGATTCAGCCCCCAAAATTCCTCATCTTCAAATGAAAACTAGTGCATATAAATATATTTCCAAAGGTTGTGAGGAAAGGTAACCAACTCCCAACTAACTCTTAACTAAAGGGCATTATTAAATAACTTAATATAAGAGTAAACTCACAACTATATATTACTCAAATATACTATAATAAATAATTTATATTCATTCATACATATATGTACTATTATTTAACATGTGCATAAGACATTAATAATTACATCAATATATATATATATATATATTATTAATTATTAACAATTGAGAATAATATACCTCACATTAATTATTAATACTAATATACTTTACATAAATCTCAAAATATACACCATCAACAATATCTAAAATAATTAAAATGTAATCACATATAAATTATATATATACACATACATATATGTGTGCACCCATATATATATATATATATGAAGGGTGCTCCCCTTAATACCACAAACACATAACAGAAACAGAGAAGCAACAACAGAAAATGGGCTTCTTATTATCTCCACAAATGTGAAATTATAAACTTTCAGAATTACAATATGCAAAGTCACATGGGCATTTCCCTTACAATATTATGTAGGACAAAGCCTCGAATTATTACCCAGATCTCCCAAGAATTGCCTTAGACAACACTACGGGCCTTCCTTATATAGGCAATTTCCACCACCCAAGAAGGTTCCAGAAATTAGCCTATGGGGCCGACCAAACTTAGAATTATTTTATTTTACAACTTATTACATCATAGTCAGCTCAAAATAACTTTTGAAACCCGAACATAAATTTTGAAGAAAAAATATTTTCTGCCAATTCAGGTGACCCAACTTTCGAAGACCATAAGTCATCGCCAGTTGACCTGATTGACTATTAGGACCCCAATTCAAAAAGGCCACGAAGCACTCTATAGGATTGACCGACACAAGCACTTGCCACCCAAATTTTTGACCTCATCCGGGGCCTCTAAAGCCTTCAAAATTGAGTTCAAAGTTTTTGTACCCTACTGCCAATACCGAAAATCTTTAATATCTTCAAAACTACACCCAATCTAGCCATGAAACTTTACTGGTAGGCTGATAAGACTGAGATGAACCTCCAAATGTGAAATCAGAATATTCTGAGATCGTATGACCAACTTACTAAAAATAGCAAGTTTCCATAAATAGCAACTCTGCACAAGATAGCCCTTATTAAAAAGCAAACAAAAATAATTTTGGGTGATGCAAGATTGCCCTTACACCTAGGATGCTCCTACATTAGACACCTAGGGTAATTTGAGAAGTGACCCTGTCACGACTCAAGTGTGCAGAGGAAAACCAAGACAGTTAACCTCCTCCCTTTTCAGCCATGATGAATCTTCAACAGGTCATCCTTTCCACTTGACCAGATATTCTTCATATGTCTTGTTCCTTGTACTTCTACCAACACGACTGTCCAGTATGTCTTCAATCTCCTTGGTATCTGAACT
>MU228121.1:318096-331749 GCA_018584345.1 Thuja plicata | reverse complement strand
TTATTATGGAGATAGATATTTTATTCTCTTTGTTGATGATTACTCTAGAATGATGACATTTATGTTTCTAAAAGATAAATCTGAAGCATTCAAGATGTTTAAATGGTATAAGGATATGGTAGAAAAAAAAAAGTGGTAAGGATCTGAAATGTTTGAGAACATATAGAAGAGGAGAATTTATATCAGATGAATTAACTAATTTCTATAATGAGCATGGTATAAAAAGACAGGTTTCTACACCAAGAACACCACATCAAAATGGGATTGCTGAGAGAAGGAACAGATCAATAGTTGATTGTGCTAGAACACTGATGATAGAGAAAGGCATCACCCAACTCTTCTGGAGGGAAGCTGTCAGTACTGCTGTCTACACACTGAACATAGTATAATTGAAGGACATAGAAAACATGTTATGAACTATGGTATGGTAAAACATCCAATGTAAGTTACTTCAAAATCATTGGTAGTCAATGTTATGTCTTAAAGGATGATAGAAATGGAAAGCTTGATTCCAAGAGTGATGAAGGTATTTTTTGGGGTATTCTACCAAGAGCAAAGCTTATAAATGTCTTATCAAGGTTTCTAACAAAATTGTTGAAAGTGAAAATGTAAAGATAGATGAATTTGTAGAAAAGAATGAGCTAGAAAGCATAAAAGAACCAGAGGACTACAACAAATTTGTATACTATGAAGGACTCAACACTCTTCCTGAGCAACAATGCTTAATTCTAGAACAACAGAATGTTACAACCAACAGTCAGACTGTTGTTACTAACGGTCAGGATAATAATCATAATAATGTGCAAGGTGATGAAGAAAAAAATGAAGATAAAAATAATGATCAAGCTGATACACAAAGAGTTGTACTTGTACTTGCAAGATATGTAAGAAGGAACCATCCAGAGATCCAGATCATAGGAGATAAGAAAGCTGGTACAAGAACAAGAAGTAAGTCTTTAACCTCAAATTGTTTAATTTGTGAGTTTGAACCAAAATCTGTCAATGCTGCACTAGATAATGAGGGATGGATAAGTACTATGAATGATGAGATTAAACAAATTGAGAAGAAAAAGACATGGTAACTTGTGCCAAGAACAGATGACAAGAATGTCATTGGTACAAAATGGATATTTTGGAATAAGCTGAACGAGAATGGAGAAGTTACAAGGAATAAAGAAAGACTAGTATGCAAGGGGTATGCACAAGAAGAAGGTATAGACTATGGAGCAACCTTTGCACCCGTTGCTAGGCTATAAGGTGTAAGAATACTACTTTCTTATGCTGCATTCAAAGGATTCAAAGTATATCAAATGGATGTCAAGTCAACATTCATAAATGGAATAATTGAAGAAGAGGTATACATTGAGCAACCATAAGGGTTTATCGATCTAGACAAGAGAAACATGGTATGAAGACTTCACAAAGCCTTGTATGGATTGAAACAATCTCCTAGAGCCTGGTATGAATGACTTCATTCCTATCTAATAAGTATTGGATTTGTAAGGACTAGTGAAAACAATAATATTTATTTGAAGGAAGATACTGATCCTAACACTTTGATTGCTGAAATATTTGTTGATGACATCATATTTGGAGGCAATGATATGCTATGAAAATCATTTTCTAATGAGATGAGCAAAGATTTTGAGATGTTTATGTTTGGAGAGATCAAGTTATTTCTTGGTCTACAGATCATTCAACAAAGTGAAGGTATTTTCATTATACAGTCCAAATACATCAAAGAGGTCCTGAAAATATTGAAGATGGAAGATTCCAAACCAGTTGGAACACCGATGGCTACTGGATATAAGTTAACAAAGGAGGATAAGACAACAAAGGTAAATCAGACTTTCTATAGATCAATGATTGGAAAACTCATGTATGTTGTACACACTAGACCAGATATTGCACATGCAGTAGAAATTGTTGCTAGATTTTTTGCTAACCCCAGGGAATCACATATGATTGATGTAAAAAAAATTCTAAGATATCTGAAGAACACTGATAAATTTGGATTATGGTATAGAAGAGAAGGAAAATTTGAACTTAAGGTGTTTACCGACACTGATTGGGTTGGAAATCTTGATGACTAGAAGAGCACATTCGGAGGAGCATTCTTTATGGTTGATAGACTTGTCACATGGATTAGCAAGAAGCAAGGATGCATCTCTCAATCTACTGCAAAAGCAGAGTATGTTGCTGTTGCTACAAACTGCTCAAATATTGCATGGATCAAACAGTTGCTAGAAGGTATGCATATGAAGATCTCAGAACTAGTAATTATCTATTGTGATATCTCCAGTGCAATAAGTATTTCCAAGAATCCAATCATGCATGCCAAGAATAAACACATTGCCATCAAGTATCATTATTTGAGAGAACAAGTTCAAGAAAAAGAGGTGATACTTGAGTATGTGCAATCAAAAGAACAATTAGCTGATATCTTCACCAAGCCACTACCCAAGGATACATTTGAGTACTTGAGAAAGAGACTAGGGGTCAAACCCTTGTCTACCAGTCAGTATAATGACTGAAGGCTGCATTAACCTACATATTATCAGAATATCATTCATGTTGATGCAAGAAAAGAGATGAAATTCAAAGAAACATCTATATACAGACAGGTATATATCATAACCGAGCACCAAAGCATATTGTTGTATTGCTGATAGATAAGGGAAATTCAAGGAATATATTATGGATGGAGAGAAAATATTGTTCGACATGAATTTTAGATATCTATGAGATATTTATTTGGCATTATTGTCAAAGGGAGAGATTATCCATATTATCACATTCTTCTAAAAAAGGGAGAAAGATTATCCATTATCAGATTACTCCAATATGGAGAGATTATATCCAAAAGGAGAGAAAGTTGTATAAATGATTACACAAAGGGAGAGTTGCTAAAAAGAGAAAAATACATCACAAAAGAGAGAACAATCAAAGGAGAGAAATTAACACAAGAAGAGGACTCAACACATCAGAAGACAAAGAGCTGCAAGAATCAAATCTAAGCTACAATAGATCTTACTAGAGATCAGAAACTTATCGGTTATCAAAAAAAAAGATTGGTAGTTTGATAAATCTCAATTGTTGTATTTCATATTGTATTAGAAATAGTATAGTGTGATAATATAGTATGTTTCCATCAATTCCAAAGGGAGAGATTGATGACATGTAACTAATTGAATGTTTGATAATGTTAAGGTGAAGATAGTGCAAGGCATTAAATCAGTTAATGGTTTGTATTGTCGTTGACGTCAACTTGATATCATCTGTACGGTCATGTACATAATGCCAAAGACTTCAGAGAATCAATGGAACAAAGGTTATGCTTTCAGCAATACATAAAATTCAAGTATTCACTAAGTAACATATAACACCAAAGGAGTGCACACCATTGGTAAAGAAAAAGAAGAAAAGTAACAGTGATACCCGACGAGCACAAGACAGTGTTTCTCGACAAAGAAAAACCACAGGATGCCCAACGAGCTAAAAATAGAGTTTCCCAATGAGTAAAAATCTAATGATGCCCAACGGATGGAGATCCTAAAGCTAACTGGATTCACACTGATGAAACTGTCATTCGTCACTGACAAGTAATTGAAGAGTTGACTGATAGAACAGAGAGTTCAGAAAATGACAAAATATCTAGCTAGCAAGAGCTAAAGATAGACTTAACTAGTTGTTTTCTTTGTTTTATTCGACCAGAGTTAAGTAATTGATTTAAAGAAGATTTATATAGTTGGCAAGAAGCTACCTAGGAGATAAATTAGGAGTTATTCTTTAAATCAAATTGGCTGGATTGTTTTTCACACCAAGAATCAAGAATCAAGAAACGGTGAATATCATGTCTATATAAGAGACAAGCTTAATTCATTTTTGTATCACATGAAAAGGGGATTAAGGGGAGTGAATAGAAAGAGGATGATGAAAATAAATTGATGAAGAATTAATTCATACAGTCCCGATCAATCAAGCTGAAGGAGAGCTAAAGAATTCTATAAACACTGACAAACAGTGAAGCACAACATCACAGAGTAGAAAGTGTGGAGCACAAAGAATTTAATTGATACATTGATAAGAGAGGTAATGTACTTAAATAGATCTGAAAATCTATAATTCAAAGTTGCATTAGAAATGGGTCATAGTGTTTCAGTTTAACCATTGAAGCATCAAGTCTCTTAACAGAGTAGGACTTAACAGTCTTCTATATATTGAGGTACATCCCAAGGAGTGCCAAAAAGGTTAATTCATGAAAGTAGCATTGGATTTTCCCAGTTTTAATTTGTTTTAAATCATTACTTGAGGGTCAAGAAAGCATAATGTAAATGTTTTAAATCATCCTAATGGATCTAAAATATATCTAACTAAAGATCAAGGTCAAGTTGTAAACCATGGATCTAGAGTTAACTTGTGAAGCGTGAATCAAGAATAGAGCTAAAATCTAGTATAAATAGATGTTCAATCAATTATGAATTATGGATTCATTGTTGTTGATAGCCACAAAGAGCATCTAAGGAGAAGAAGGTAGAATTCACGTAAAGTTTAGAAAAAGATTATATCCAGTTATCAAGAACACACAGAGGCTACCGACGTGTAGAGAAAGGTATTATTCAATCATGAAAAGATGATTACTCATACATAGGAAGCTTTATTGTATCTATTATCAACAATTAGAGATTGCATACATCATCAGATCAAAGCCTTATGTTGTTGCATTCTAACAAGTGCATCACATTTAAAATCCTTTTGTAGAAGGTGGACTTAACAATTCTTTACAAATCTCTTAACAGAGTTCACACTTAACAGTGTTGCTAAAGCTTCAAATGAAGTAGATCTTAACAGGTCTCCACTGTAATACTCCTAACAGGGTAGGTCATCAAAAGTGACCAATTGTAAGCCTTAAAAAGCCTCTTCTTATCTGTAGATAGTGATGTCTTGTGGGTAACAATCCCCACCATAGTTTTTACTTCCTAACAGGAGGTTTCTGCAATATCATATCATATGTTATGTGTTATCCAGTTTCATAAATGTTTCTTGTATGTTTACATATTAAAGAACTTATGTTATGATTGCATATGCATAAAGAAAGATGAATAGTTAGATAAGATAATTTACAAACTAATGACTAAGGGTTAATGGGCTAACCAAGAAAAGTTTTAGAGGTACTGATTCACCCCTCCCCTTTTAGTACTACATTCACAATATAATTCCAATACCGGTATCTATTCCAGTACAGGACATAATCACCAAATATGTTAAAAAGACTCCCAAGGCCAAGAAAGATAAGAGCACAACACAGATGTTTTCTGATACTAAAAATGGGAAGTGGATGGCTGATGTAGCCACCTACAGACCAAAGGAAGAGAAGAAGGATGTTTTAGATGATGACTTTGAAGTCACTAAAATTGAATTAGGGACTATGGATAGGGTGGGAAAGAATCACCTTTTCAAATAGATGGCTCAACAGATGCTAATGACATCATGGAAAGATAGCAAGGAAAAGAAAGAAATAAAATAGATGATAGTGTCACTCTCCCAATTTATAAACACTTTCTGCAACTTTAACGCCATGCCACTGACCCAATCTCCACAAGTATTTGACCCAAACTCTGTAGAAAGTAAAGTTTTGCTAAATCAAGTTCAGAGGGGTCGAACACTAGTCTCCTCAGTTGATGAGTGGATGTCCCAAGTACTTAGCAGTGGCCAACAATATATCAAAGATTCACATTTAATTCTCCATGATACAGAAGTTGTAATGGGAGTATTGCAGATGCAACGACAAGTCTAGGATGGAGAGGAGGAAAAATGGGTATCAACGATGACAAAGTTTATGGAGATAGAGAGGTATGGATTCAACAAATTCTATGCAGAAAAATCCCTGAAAGGAACTGAGGAATCCATTTTCTTCATTCTGAGAAAGAACAACAGCTAGCATATCTCTCTCATAAGAGGCACCATTACTAAAAACAAAGAATATGAATCCGTGGCTAAGAAAATTTAGAAAGCCACCTTGAACGAGTTGAAGGTCATTAACTTCACTTATACTTATCCATTAATATACGATGAACAAGAATTGAAAGGTGCTTTGGAAGCCTTCAATTTAGTGATAAATATTTTTAGAGAAAAGGTTAATCCTAAGGCCTCAGACCTAACTCAGATGGCTAGGATTGAATCAATGTTATATCTGTGTGTGGATCAATTGCCCAGTGTCATAGAGAAGGTAAAGAAGTTGAAGTGGAGTAAGGAGGCCTCAATGGCTCAGATAGTGAATTCCAAGATACCGCATCTGCCATTCACAAAAGAGTTGGTCCAGGCATATAAATAATGGAAACCTACCCAGTCGGTTACCAAAGAAGGAGGGAGTCCAGCGGGAAGCGAGGATTATGTTGTGGACAAAGAACTAGATTTAGATAATTAGTTTTTATTTGGTTTAGCATGCAAACTCTCAAGGACATGCATCCTTTTCTGTTGGTTTTATTTTATAACTGATTGCCCAAGAGGTTGAGTTTTTGGGAGACCTCTCAGTGCTTTTATACTATGAGTACTTCTACTGCAAACTTTTGAAAGGTTCAGAAAATAGGAGACAAATCATAACTAGATAGTCTTATTTTTGGTGGTGATAGTTTCATTTTTAAAAAAGGGTTAGAGGAACATATATAGAAAAATCTAATACTGTTTTGAAGGAACGGATTCCATGTGATTGCCTATGTAGTAATTTTTTGAAATACATTGTAGTTAAGTTTATCAAATCTGTGTCATTTGAAAACAAAAAGCAAGTGTCTTGTGTTGACATTTCGTTTACTCTGCAACATATGTGCCTGTTGATTCATAAATCTTAAACTTTATCTATATGTTGTTTCCTTTCTACCATTTAGTTGTCTGTTTTCATTGATTTTGTTAAAAGAAAAACTGTGATTTTTCTTTCTTTATCATTCTGTTATCTTTATTAAGGTATTTCTGCAATGCTTCTCATCTATGAATGTTGAAGTAACCTTTCTAAAACTTTATGGTTAAAAGTTGAATTTTAGAATTAGATATTAATGATAAAATATCTCTAGGGAGTTGTACCTAGGATTAATTCAGAGGGAAGTGGTTTCAAATCATTTACCCAACTGTTAGGGTTATTTGTCTTTCAAGAAGGGCTGTAGAGTTTTCCTGTAAAAGATTTTTAGAGAGACAAATCTGTTCGCTAACAGATTTTTGGCAACTCTACTGGGGAGCGCTCACAGTGTAGACCTATTTTTAAATGTCTTATTTTGTGAACAGTTATGGTTCTACCAGCTATGGTGATACCTAACCAGGAGTAACTACCTCCTCTCATTAAACCATATCTTAACTTTCAAAATACCCAAGAGGATATAATTTCTGATTTGAACACTGTTGCTTGGGATTTAAAGACTAGCTATCATCAGTACCAACAAGTACTCTTGGTCTTGGAAGAAGAGGAAGATATAGGGGAGTGGCTATGAGGTCTCTCAATCACTTAGGAAGCACTAATTATCAATAGAGATATCCAAAGTCCATAAGTGAGAATATAACATACTCGATTCTCAACCATATACCAGGTCTCAAAGGAGGGAGGGAATCTTCAACACATTTTACAAAATTTTGCAAAACCTTCAATTCCCAACTGCCTACATCCCAAAACCTAAAGCTAAGAGTAGGCCTCCTTCCCCATCCAAAGCTCAGTCAAACAATTCTCCTTCTACTAGTATCTGGTAGTCCTTAACCTTGTCTGGCATTCAAGCCCCTCCCCTCATAACTATTTTTCCATTTATAGTCATGGCACAACCTTGGGGAGCAGTTGTTGGTCCTCTAGCACTTGGTGCTCATCATGCCCTTCTTAGAGGCATAAAAGATGTTCTCCCTAAATTTTTTGGAGATGGTAAGGTCTTGGTAGATAAACATTTCAATGCATTCAACGTAGCAACAACTATTTTAGTAGTGCAACATGAAGATGTAGCTATTATAATTTTCACCCAATCCTTGACGGAAGGAGCTGCAGAATGGTTCAGTCATGTTCTTGGAGGGTCTATAACAAATTGGTAAACAATGAAGACAACATTTGAAAGTTGTTTAAAAGGCACTGATGATGAGCATTCCTTGTTGGAACAATTGACGCAAATGAAGAAGGAAATCCATGAGCCAATGAGAGACTATGTGGCTTGGTATAATAAAGTGATTCATAAAATTCCCACTGCCAAAAGACCCACTCCTGAGAACCAATAATGTTTCTTTGTAAACTCTATGCCTCCTGACATAGGTTTTCACTTAAGGAGGAGTAGGCTTGTAGATTTGGACACTTCTCAAAGCCAAGCCACTAAATTAGAGGATGATCTTATCACAACTGACAAATGGAGAAAAGATGTGCAAATGCCTCATTCTCAAGCCTCAACTTCCTCATCCACAGACCCAGTTGTCCAAAAAATCATGAATGATGTCATTGCCTTGAAAAGACAATTACCTAAGCAGTGATCTTCCTACTCTCCTATATACCAAGATACAAGCCAAAAGCAATCCAAACAATGGAAAAATAAAACTCTTCTTTTTCTCCCAACTCAACCGAGGCTATCCTTAGAGGCTACTCCGAAAGATGCAGTCATGTGTTCATTCCTCCTCACAATAGATCATGATGGTAGTTCTTTCCCTGATATGTTGAGGCATATATAGATGGAGGCAATGAAAGATGTGTTAGGAGAGTGTACTATGTAGGAAGTGGCTCAAGAGAGACTTGGCGACTCTGGCTCATATTATTTAGAATACGAATATGACTCTAAAAGAGGGGATATTCTAGTCACTCTTGAAAACCCAATGTGTGCTATGCTGACACATAATCAAAAGACTTCTAAGTAGATTCCTACATCATCAGGTACTTTTTAGAAAGCTCAGGAATCAAAAGGTAACCTTTATCCTTCCAATAATAAAGTTCATGATTCTAAAGCTTCTCAAAAAAATGAAGGCATGTCTTCTTTTGATGTAGTTGAATTTTGTAAATCCTCTTGTAGACCGCGTGGGGCTCTAAGCCTCTGTACTGACATTTTTATCATAATATTTTGGTCTATTTTCTTTATTCTTGGTGTTTTTCTTGCAGAAAATAGGAGAAGAGCTGCTTATACAATGCAAAGAGCCACCTATGAACAACAAAACACCACCTAAAAAGCTTGATTTATCTCCTTCTTTCTTTCTGCTGCCGCGTGAAAGATAAATTGAACCGTCTACCAGATAAATCATGCCACCTGTCAGATAAAGTGCACCACCTATGAACTTTCAAAAGCCACTTATTAGCAATTTCTGACCACTTTTTATACTTTCTGTGCCGCTTGCTATGTTTATTTTATCACTTGTGATATTTTAAGAGCCGCGTGTTAAAAGTTAAAAGTCACCTTTAAAGTTTAAAGTTACACTTACTAACATTTGGTGGCCGCTATTTAGCTGTACAATGTCGTGTAGTAACTTTTGCTTTAAATTAGTTTTTGGTTAATTCTATCACTTTTGTAATTCTTTGTGTTTTCTTGTTCTGCAGATGAAAAATCACCCCAAGCTGCAGAAACCAGAGAAGTGAATCTCAAGGCCTAGCAAGGAGGTAAGAGTTAAAACCAAGAATGATAAAGAGATTCATAATGCAAATTTGTTAGAGAGCTTGTTTGAGGAACAAAATTTATATGATCATTATATTAAGGTGTTCTTTGCTTACAAGAGAAAATTTCCTACTCTCTAATTAATTTTGCATCCTTACTTTCTTTGAAAGATTTAATTGATAAATCATTCATTTTGAAAGAGATTTTAGGAGGTTTTTGTGTCTTTTAAGGTTTTCAAGTTTTCTTCACTTTATTGTGCTTTGTGTTGACTAACTTGTTGGAGGAGATGGAGTGGGAATGATCGCCACTAGGTGAGTAAAAAAAAACAAGCCAAATACTCAAAAATGCGCCTAGCCCTTTGCTAGCTTTGAAATCAGGTATTTCTCTCATCAAGCTTGTATTTGATTAAATTATGGTTTTCTTTAAATCTAGCATAAATTGAAAATCCTTTATTTCGTCCAAGTTTAACAAGCATTAGGCATATGCTCTTCACTTTTTGAAGTGAATCAAAATGCCAAATGTGCAAAGCCAATTTGGTAGAAGGACAAGGATAGGCAAATTGAATCACACATTTCAATTCTAAGAACCTCTTTGTTAAGGGGTTGAAAATGAACAAAATTGTTTAAAGTGTCTGGAACAAAAGGAAAACAATAGGGATATGCTCTTCACTCTTTGAGTGAATCAGATTCCCAAACTTGTTGGACCAAGTTCAATTCTTGCTTTTATGAACATGCTAGCTAAATAGAGCTTTAAAGGGCCTGCCTCTCGAGAATTGCCTTACGAGGACGGTGAGAGGGAATGACCCAAAGTGGGATATATTTTCTTTTACCGCAATATCATCTGACCCACTATAAATAATGCACTTTTCCTTAATTAGAAAGTGACTAAAACTTGTGCAAGCCATCCTCACTTCCTCTAGTAGTCCTTCGGGATTGCGCAAAATCATACTATTTTGCATGTGGGAAGCCCTCAAAGGGGTAACAGATCTTGTCAAGGTTTAGATCGGAATAGGTTGAGACCTGATAAAATAGTAGACCTACCTTTGTAGAGCCATGTTTAAAAGCCAAATTTGTTGATGCTAAGGTAGACTGCTTGGAAGATATTCTTGTACAAACCTGTTGAAACATCCAAGAACATACAATTTTAGTGTGGTTTTTAGGAATATGATGCAAATATTATGTGTGTGTTGAGTTTGTATTTCATTTTCATGAAAGAATAATTTTTGATAAATCTGATCAAAGACATTAAAATTTTATACCCTGAAAACACTATTAAAATTGACAAAATCAATTCTGATCAGCAAAGCACCACGTACAATCATTGCAGAGATGCTTACAAACAAATCTGGGTCACTTATCAAAAACAAAATGCTGCATGATAACATCAAACAACCACATGTTAACTGGAAAGAGCCACGAAAAAATATTTCAAAAATGCCTGGCAACAGACAAACGCCGCCTGCCAACTGCAGAGCACCGCGTACAGATTTTCCAGTAACCATGTAGAATCAGTTAAAGGTCACGTACACACAGGTAAGAGTCACATGGAAATTTTAAAAGGCAAACAGTGGGTACCTATCAAAGGTTTAAGAATAAGAAAATTTAATTTTTGGATACCCTTTTGGACGTTCTATCACTGAGAATACCTGTCTTGATCAGAATCCACCAGTTTTGGGCATTTTGAAAATTCATACATGGATTGGTCATTAAACAAGTTTGAAAACTTAAGATCCTAATTTTGACATATGTTAATGTTAGTTTTCACTTGATCCCATTACATAAAAAATACCCTACAATCAGATGGGTCTTATCTGAGACAAGAGTGTCCCTTCCCGGGTGATCCCTTTTTCGCAAATATTGTACACAAAACCATCAAAGAAACAAAATCATTCAGTCATATAGATCCTGATCAGATTAATCACGTGAATAAAGACTTAACCAAAAAAGGAAATGTTGATCCTAACGACAAAGGATCCAACACCAATACCAACGGAGGGACAAACATAGACCCTAACAATCAAGTGATGAATAATACCAACAATGGGGGCAATATGGACCCTAATGAAGAGGAGCTAACCGATGAAAAGGTTACTGAGGCTATGCAAAGCCCTTTCTTTATGAAACTCATGGACAAAGTATTGGAAAAAGACAAAGAGAAGTACTTCCTAGACCTATCACAAATGGGTCTCAAGCTTCCACACGATTATGATTTTGCCAAGCTCAAGAAAGAAGAAGCAGAGGCTATCCCCATTGATATCATGAACAAACAATTCCAGCTTTTTCAACTACAATTGGACACATTGAAACAAGGTGGGGCTCCTAAACCTTTTTCTATTAAAGCCTTGTGTCCTTTTCCTTTTGACAAGTCCTTAGTCATGATACCATTTCCAACAAATACTATTTATCCAAAATATGATAAATATGAAGGGATGTCTGATCCCCAAGATCACTTAAGGGAATTTTGTGCCCTAAGTCTAGAGTTCATGCATGACACAACTTATCTTATGAGGTTATTCCCTAGAAGTTTTGGAGGCATGGAAATGGAGTGGTTCTCAAAATTACCCTCCGGTATTAGGACCTTTGAGGAATTGGCCTCTAAATTTGTAACCCACTATTCTTATAACATCAAGCACAAGGTTACAATGCTCAATGTATGCAATACCAAACAAAGAGATGGAGAGGGATTCCTACTTTTCCTACAATGATGGAGAGCGGTATTTTCTAGATACCCTCAAAGTGTACCCGAAAAGGAAAAGATGGATTTCTTTGTGAACAACCTGAATCATGAAATGAACTATCGATTAAGGCTATAATGTCCTAGATCATTCCAAGACTTAATTGAGAATGGGGTGACAACAGAAAAGGTATTGGTAAAAAGTGGAGAAATAAAACTCTATAAAGATAACAAGAATAACAACAACAACAACAACAATACCTCCAACACCAATCAAAATCAAAATAATAACAACAACAACAACAACAGTCGATATTGGACAAGGAATAACAACAACAATAAAGGAGTGGTGGAAGATAATACTTTAAAATCTATCCCTTTTAATCTCACTCAAAACTCAGCTCAAGCCAATAATGTGAATCAAGCACCCAAAGTACCCTTCAACAACAACACTAATAACAACTTTGGGAATAATCAAGGGGCTTCTAAGCCCAAACCGTTCTTTGCACCTACACCCAAAAGGACCTTTAATACTCTGGGTGAACCATTGGAAAATGCATTAAGGACACTTATTGAAAATAAGCTTATCGATCTACCAAAGGCTCAACCCTATGAACCACATATCAAGCCAAATTGGTGGAATGAGAACAACCATTGTGACTATCATCAAAATAGGGGACATAAGACCAACAATTGCCTACGTCTCAAACATGTGGTACAAGATCTCATAGATAATAGTGTGATCAAGGAAGATGGACCTCAAAATAATGAAGATCACACAACCTTTAAAACTCCTTTTTATAAGCATGAAAAGGGAGAATCTTCAAATTCCAACAATGGAGGAA
The DNA here is from genome assembly GCA_018584345.1 of Thuja plicata. Lineage (NCBI taxonomy): Eukaryota > Viridiplantae > Streptophyta > Pinopsida > Cupressales > Cupressaceae > Thuja > Thuja plicata. Next base: position 318,644 of record MU228121.1, on the reverse strand, counting down.
ACAATGCGAATAATGTAAAAAGTATTCATAATGTCAACTTTGCCCATACTTATGACAATACCATCAATGTTGTTGTGGTTAAAGACTAACCTATTCAAGGATCCGCTAATGCCATCACAAGGGGGCAAGCCTCAAAGGTTAACTTACAAGGAGTTACTCCTATTAATATTGGTCCCAAGACACCAACTATTCTGGTTAAACAAACACCACCTACCACAAAGCCTTATAGTTTGGTAGATCAATTACAAAAGACTCCCGCCCAAATATCAATTTTGGAGTTGTTAAAATTATCTCCTAATCACAAGGAGATTTTGGAAAAAGCCTTGTGTGAGACCATGGTCCCTATAAACTTGGAGGAAGACAAATTTTAGAACATGGTAGGACACCTCATAGCCCCTCATTGCCTTTCCTTTTCAGAGCAAGATGACATGTCTATCACACATCCTCAAAACTTACCCTTGCATATAGAGGTATTAATCTAAAGACATAGGGTTAAGAGAGTTCTCATAGATGGTGGAGCTGGTCTAAATATTTGCACTTTAAACCTT
>MU228121.1:285700-305434 GCA_018584345.1 Thuja plicata | reverse complement strand
TCAAATAATCATGAAATCAAATAATTAAATTCAAGCCTAAAGGGGTTAATCAAATTATGCAATTGATTTTTCAATTGTATAGTTCAAATTAAAAAGGATCAAATCCAACCCAATCACCCTTCCATGGTTAATTTAATTAAATGCAGTTATTTAATTCCTAAATTCGTTGAGACAACCAAAAAAGTTTCCCTCCATTTGCAAACACCTCAAATCTTTTGACTTAACCAAACTTTGATCATGATCAACTCACTCTACCCCCTAACCTTGGGAAAATGCTATAAATACAAGCAATTTCCTTTGTTTTTGGGATCCAAGAACTCAAGAGCAAAAGTATCCTTATTATAGGCATATGAAGAGCATTTGAGGAGCATTTGAGAGATTTCAGCATTTGCATAGCATTTTAGCATATCATGTTTAGGAGCATTTGTTATTTTCTAACATAATCTTGGAGCATTTTTGAGCATTTTGAGCATTCTATCTAGATTTGAGCATTATTTTTTTCATACATATCTCATTCTAGAATTGTCCTTGAGAGAGATTAATCCTGAGAGCTCTCTTAAAAAATCTTGGATAGAGAACCATGAGATGGTATAGATTTAGCTTCAATTCTTAGATTAACTTTGTTTTATTATTCCATAGAATTGTTGTCTTTCATCTTAATTTCATGAAGGTGTATTTTCTTACACACACCTCTGCTATACAAATTTCCCTTGTTGAATATTTAAAGTTAAAGCCAAAAGAACTTGATAAGCTAGTTAGGTATGTTCAAGGAGATCCCTCATCTTCTTCCTAGACCAACCAATGTACTACAAATCAGACTAGTCAATCCATACAGAATCCCACAGTTGCACCTCCTACTATATCAAATCAAAGTAACTCGGCCACCACAACTACCTCGGAGTTGAAATGTGAAATTGACGAAATAAGAAAACCAAATCCCTTTTATATTTCCTTTCTCCTCAATGGTCTCAAATTAAGCAATTTCATCATAGATTCGGGTTCCTATGATAATATCATGTCATCATCTGTTGCCAAAGCCTTAGGCTTGACTTTGACAAATGTTTTTGGAAGGTGCTATTCCATGGATGGTAAACAAGTGCCTTTGATTGGCCAAGTGAAAGATGCCCAAGTTGTGTTAGAAGCTTACCCAGACAAAAGATTAAAGTTAACCATTCTAGTTGTAGATATTCCCAGTAGCTATGGGATGCTATTGAGCAGAACTTTCTGTAAGACATAGGCGGGGAGATACAAATGGATTGGTCAAAAGCCATCATACCTATAGGGAAGAAAAAGGTCAAGTTGGAACCTTAAGTTAAAAACAAGTATACAATATTCCCATCTGACGACCCAAAGGCACAAATCCTTTTCCAAGATTGTGATTTTGGTAACTATATGATTTTCTCAGAAGAAGATTCCCCTGTTTCTGCAGTATGTGGTGAAAATGAACAAATCTGGTTAATGGAGTTTGATGGTAGTTGTGCCAGTGTAGGATCTAGGGCTGGTGTAGTATTGAAAGGCCCAAATGATGAATATGTCTCATTCTCTTTTAATCTATACTTTAAAAATACAAATAATACCACTGAATATGAAACCCTATTATTAGGTTTACAAGAAGCAAGAATATTGGGAATTAAAGCAATTGTTGTGAAAGGTGACACCGAACTGATTGTTAAAAAAGTGAAAGGTCAATTCACAGTAAAAAATGAACGTCTCAAACATTCTAGGGACTTATTCTGGGATGAAATCAATTCTTTTGAAGCTTTTTCCATAGAGGCAATTCCCAGAAATTTGAATTCAAGAGCTGATTCTTTAGCTGTGTCAGTGTCTCTTTTGCTCCCTCATCCAGACTTCAAAACTGATACATATCGGGTAGAGATGATATATAGGCCCGTAGTTCTAGATAACATTGATCATCTGCAAGTGTTTGAAGATGATGCCCAAATTAAGGATTTCATGACATGTGTGGAAGTTTTTTCATCTACTTACTTTGAAGGAATGGGTGAAAAGAGTGGCGAGTCCAGTTCTGAGTTCTCACCAGAAGAAGTTGTTCAGCTGAAGAGTAATAAAATCCCCAAAGGTTTGGTTTCCCTAGAAAACATGTTTTCTCAGAAAGATGATAGTTTCATTTCAAGAAATGGCCCGCATTCAGATGTGCAAAAAGAATATGATAAAGTGAATATTGGTACTACAAATGAACCTCGGTGGATATCTATCGATAAGACCCTATCTGTTCAGGAAAAGAAAAAGCTTCAGATCTTGTTAACGGCCTACATGGATGTTTTTTCCTGGAACTATGATGATCTTAAATATTTTTGAAAGGGAAAATTCACTCATCATATTCCCCTAAAACCAGAGTCAAAGCCCTTTAGGCAAAAACTTTGAAGCTATAATCCTAAAGTGTCAGAAGCAATTTTGAGAGAAGTAGACAAGATGCTAAAAGCTAGGATTATTTATCCTATCCACCACTCTACCTAGATAGAAAATATTTTTCCTATGAGGAAGAAGAATGAAGATATAAGGATCTATATATATTTTTGTAATTTGAACCAGGCTAGCCTAAAAGATAATTATGCCTTGCCCAAGATGGAACATATTCTACAAACAGTCGCTAGATCAGAGATGATGTCTCTCCTTGATGGATTTTTAGGGTATAATCAAGTAAGTGTGTTAGACAAAGATAAACACAAGACCGCCTTCACCGCACCATAGAGGACCTTTGCTTATAGTAGAATGCCCTTTGGATTGATCAATGCAGGAGCGACCTTTCAAAGAGCAATGGATTCCTCCTTTGTTGATATGAGAAACATAATTATAGTGATTTATCTTGATGATTTGATGGTTTATTCTAGAAGAAAGAAACATCACATCAGAGATCTCAAATCAGTTCTATAGAGATGCAGGGACCATGGCATATCACTTAATAAAAAAAAATCTATTTTTGGTGTAATAGAAGGGAAACTATTAGGCCATATTATTTCCAAGGAAGGGATTAGGATTGATCCAGAGAGGGTAAGGGAAATCCAATAGATCAGTTTACCACTGACTAGAATAGGAGTTAAATCCTTCTCTGGTCAGATCAACTTTTTAATAGCCTTCGTTCCAAATTTTTCTGAACTGACTAGGCACATTGTAGAAATGATGAGTGAGAAACAACCTTTTAAATGGACATAAGAGGGTAAAAATTCTTTCAATGTAATACAAACTGTTGTAGCTGAGGCACCCACTTTGGTCTATCCTGACTATAAAAAGGATTTCATTATTTACTATTATGCATCTGATCACACCTTGTCAGGGATTCTCAATCAGTAAGATACTTTTGGAAATGAAGCACCAATTGCTTTCATGAGAAATCCTCTAAAGAAGCACAAAATTAAATACTCTTCTATTGGAAAATAGGCTTTTATTGTAGTAAAGTCAGTCAAGCAGTTCAGATTCTACATCCTAAACTTGCACTCCATAGTGTATGTGCCAGATTCAATGGTAAAAAGTTTGCTTACCCAACAGGAAATAGCAATTAACAAGAGGGCAGCATGGGTGAATAAGATACAAGAATATGATCTATTAATTAAACGTACCAAACTGGTCCAGGGAAGAGGCCTTTGCAAGTTCATAGCTGAAAATTCAGAACCATCAAAAGAATCAGGAGACGTGGTGTCTCAAGTGCTGTTAGTTAGTCTGACCGATTCCTGGTTCTCTGACATAGCATATTTCCTCACTTACGGAGAGTGTCTAGTGCAGTTGTCACCCAAGGAGAGGCACAACTTAAGATTACAAGTTGTGAAGTACGTAATATGGAAGGGTACCTTGTATAAAAGATGGCTAGATGGCACATTTCTTAGATGCATGGATAAATAGAAGCAACCACAATTATTGAAAACTTTCCATGAGGAAGCTTGCAGAGGACACTTTTCATCATCTTTCATAGCCTTCAAGATCTCCAGTATTTCTTTTATTGGCCAGGAATGTTCAAGGACGCGTATGAATTTTTTAGAAGTTTCCAAAAGTGTTAGTTGTTTTCTGGAAGGCTCCAATTAGCTATACTGCCATTGAGACCTATTGTAGTAGATGAGCCTTTTAAGAAATGGGGGATAGATTTTATTGGCCCAATTAATCCTCAGTCAAGTGCAGGTCATGTTTATATCTTAACAGCAACTGATTATTTTACTAAGTGGGTTGAAGTTGTTCCCACTAAGAAAGAAAATTCACAAGTGGTGTGTGATTTCTTAAAAGATAATATTTTGGTGTGCTTTGGTGTGCCTCAAAAAATTGTAGCTGAAAACACCTCTTATTTTTCATCTCAAGAACTAACTCTTTTCTATTATGACCATAGTATTTTGCTAGCTCATTCTTCAGATTATTTCCCTTAAGGTAACGGGCAAGCAAAGTCAAGTAATAAGAATTTGATTTCCATTATGAATAAATTGGTAGATGAAAGTGGTAAGAACTGGCACAAGAATTAGTATAAAGCCCTTTGGGCTGATAGGATCACTCCAAAGAGAGAAATTGGAATGGTCCCTTTTGAGTTGGTCTATGGAGTAGGAGCTCAAGTGTCGATTCCTATGGAATTTTCAGGGGCTAAATTATAGACTGCCATTGAAGATCAAATGTTTACAGATTCTTTGGAGAAAATAATTCTACACTTGCAGAAGTTGGAAGAAGAAAGGGAGGCATTAGTTAACAGGATCACAGAACACCAAGTCAAGGTAAAGAATATATTTGACAGAAAGGCCAGACCTAGAAATTTTATAAAAATGGATGAAGTGCTACTTTGGGACAAGAGAAAGGTGCCAAAGGGCGCTCATAGTAAGTTTGAGTCATTATGGAAATGACCCTTCATTGTTACTGAAGAATTAGGATACAATGCTTTTAAACTTCCCTACCTGGATTGAATGATTTTACCATTTTCCTATAATGGGTAGGACCTTAAATTGCTCAGACTCTAGTGTCTATTCTTTGTGAATAGCTATATATATTAGTTTTAGTTTTCTTTTGAGTTGTGTGTCTTTCCCTTTTTGTGTCATGTGTTTTTCTAAGCCTTTTGTAGCAGTTTGCGAAACCAAAGTTTTTGAGTTCTCTGACTTTTGAGAAAATTCAGTCCCCAGCTAGAGTTGATGTTAGTCCAAGTCTAGTACTTGCCCTTTTCCTTTAAGTGTTTTCTAGAGTCACCATAATATTTTTGAAAGTCTCAAAGCTGCCTAAAATCCTTGTTTCAAACTACTCACTGAAAATGTCAACTTGTGGTCCAACCATGTTTTGAAAGACAAAAGATTATTTGCTAAAACTTTTTCTTGAATAGGTTTAAAAGCTCTTGGACATCCTTGAACAACCTTGAACTTGGTTCAACTCTGTTCAAGAGTGTTCAAGGTCATTCACATTATTGTAAGGTATAGTAGATGTATAGAACCGGTGGAAAATGTCTCATGGTCACAATGTAAGGAAGCTTTGACTTTTCAAAGTTGAAACATCAGTGATGACAGTGTAGAATATTCAGTTTTAAGACCAAGGTAGATGAATAAATGGAATATGTTTGAACAGTAATGAACACATGTGAACATCCTTGAACTTGGTTCAACTCTATTAAGGAGTGTTCAAGGATTTTGAAAAAGTGACATGGGGTAGAAAAAGTGGGATTCATCATCACTTAGCAGTGGGTCCTATGAAAAAGAGCATTTAATACAAGTAATGGCGGCGGTTAAGTGCATATGAGCTGTCAAATCCATAATGATTCCATACGACATAAAAGTTTGCATGGATGGTATTAATTAATTGCATGTGTAAACAATCATTTTATTCCCTCAGCCTTTATTGCCTTAAAGATGGGTAATTAATGATCAATTATTGGGTATTCTCTATTTTAACCCTTCTTAGCATTCATTCTTTTGAAACGTTGTCACTGTTTGTATACGGCTAGTTTGAAGGTAAGGGTATTTCAGAAGCTCTAGGGTGTAGAAGTATCCACACAAACAAGATGAGTCAGGTTGTACCCTCTACAGTGTTTTAATTTAAGCTTGAAAAATATACAGAAGATTCTGTGGAAGTTGTCTGTTTGTTTTTGCAAGTATGAAGTATGATTTTCACTTATTTGGAAGCATTTCTAGTCTGGTTTGCGAAAACCCCATTGTAGAAGACATAGATTTAGGAGGATGTGATGTTGAGGAAATCCCTGATAGACTTTCTAGGTGCTTAGAAAAGAAAGTTCCTGCTTTGAAAACTTTGCATAGTGGGTTGTGTGTAGCCGCTTCCTTCCCATCTGCAGTTGTTTGTCCTGAGATAATTCATGATTGTATCTGTAACTATGATCAGAGGACTGAGTCTATTCTTAAAAAAGATGGTAGTTTCTTGCTAGCTGTCAACAGGGAAATTGTTTCTTTGGCTTTCCAAAATCCAGAGAAAACTTTTTCTGGTTTTTCTCCTGCACAGTCCCTGGTTAAATTCAAAGAAAATGCATATGCAAATCACACTTCCATGGCTAAATACTAGTTGATAAACCCACAAAGAGGAGGTTCCCATTTTCCCAAAATTTTTAATAGAAGTCATGTGCATTGGTATATTAGTGATGTCATGGTAATGTTGCAAAGGGTCAGAGGGTCGCCAGAGTCCTTCTCAGATTGGTTATTTTATTATATTCAAATTGTGTTAGAAGGAAAAAAGATGCTGGATTGGGCCGAATTAATTGCTAGTTCAATGAGGGAACAAATTAATAATTCCAAACTCACAAGGTGTAGTTTTTTCATGTCTTCTTATCTGATGTATTTCTTAGCCTGTAGTCGAAAGTGGGATGGGATAATTCATGAACCTTGGTTTGATGGCATGTGTGTTTATGAGTATTTCCCCATTCTTCATAGAAATAATGTAATTCAGAACTATAGAAGAGTGCATGATAGTTGTATGGGTAAACTATGGTTTGAGTTCACTGGGAATTCTTCTAGGAGAATGAGTGCTGATGCTCAGGAGTTTGTGACTAAATTTGGGAGTTTTTATACCTAGTTCTCTAGATTCACTTATGTGAGATTTGGTGGTTCTAAAGAGGCCCCTACAAGATTGCCTAGATATGCTTTTGAATTTTTTATTTTTGCAGAGGTCTATAGGTAGCTTGCCATAGTACTCAGATGATTTCTACCTAAAGAAGAACGGGAGAAAGTTTTCCTGTTACAGCTAGGAAAATTCTCATGTTATACTATTGAGGATGTAGTAAGTATAGGGAGTGACCTGAGTCATTTTGGTTTTAAGTATTATATAGAGAGAACAGGTTTTGATAAAAAAAAATTTGCTAGTGGAAGTCTAGGACTTAGGTCCCATATGTTCCATGTTCCCCATTTAGAGGATTTTTGGGAGGACTGTTCTAATGAGTCCCAAGTTAAGGAGAGAGAGCATAGTCATCTCTGTATTTCTTAGATTCTATCCATGAGATTGCAATTCAATGTGGAAGGTGTGACAGATGATGGTTTTAACTTGGTTGAACCTAATTTCAAAAGATATCTGGAAAGTGAGGAGTATGAAATTGATTGGTCAATAGTAGAGGAAGATGACATAAAATGCAAGACACAACATGTACTTCAATTAACTGAAGAATGGCTACAAGAAAGAAGAAAAAATTCTAGTCCTAGGTCAATTAAATTTAAATCTTCACCTATATGTTCCTCTTCCCCCATTTCTAATCCTCATAAATCAATTGATAATGCAGGTGCATCGGGTAAGAAGTGGACTAAGAGTTGAAGGAAGAAATTTGTTGCATAGCCTTCTCCTGTAGTCTCACCTTAGCGAATTACCAGGTCAAAGTCTCGGTCACAAGTTAAAGAGAAGATGACTCAAGAAAACATAGAGACAATTAACTTAGATTGATGACCAGTTTGGGGATTTGAACTATCAAATTGGTGAAGATGCGCAAATAGGAAAATACCTCTTTGATATTGATGATATGACTTTGGATTTGATGGATAATCCTGCAAAAATAAGCGAACAGTCAGTAGCAACAAGTGACACACCAAGATGGCTAACCACTTTAATGAACAAGAAACAAAGCTTAGTTTTGGTATCTATTCTAGTACAGGACATAGTCAGCAAATATTTCAAAAGACTCCCAATGCCAAGAAAGTTAAGAGCACATCACGAACATTTGCTGATACTAAAATTGGGAAGTGGACAGCTGAAGTATCCACCTACAGACCGAAGGAAGAGAAGCAGGATGTTGGAGCTGAAGACTTTGAAGTCACTAAAATTGAATTAGGGACTATGGATAGGGTGGGAAAGAATCACCTTTTCAAAGAGACGACTGAGCAAGATAGCAAGGAAAAGAAAGAACTAAAACAGACAATAGTGTCACTCTCCCAATTATAAACACTTTCTACAACTTTGATGCCATGCCACTGACCCAATCTCCACAAGTATTTGACCCAAACTCTGCAGAAAGTAAAGTTTTGCTAAATCAAGTTCAGAGGGGTCGAACACTAGTCTCCTCAGTTGATGAGTGGATGTCCCAAGTACTTAGCAGTGGCCAACAATATATCAAAGATTTGCATTTAATTCTCCATGTTACAAAGGCCATAATGGGAGAATTGTAGACCCAGAGACAAGTCTAGGATGGAGAGGAGGAAAATGGGTATTGGCGATGACAAAGTTTATGGAGATAGAGAGGTATGGCTTCAACAAATTCTACGCAGAAAAATCCTTGAAAGGCACTGAGGAATCCATTTTCTTCATTCTGAGAAAGAACATCAACTGGCATATCTCTCTCACAAGAGGCACCATTACAAAAAACAAAGAATATGAATCTAAGGCTAAGAAAATTTAGAAAGCTGCCTTGAACGAGTTTAAGGTCATTAACTTCACTTATACTTATCCATTAGTATACAGTGAACAAGAATTGAAAGGTGCTTTGGAAGCCTTCGACTCAGCAATAAAGATTATCAAAGAAAAGGTTAATCCTAAGGCCTCAGACCTAACTCAGATGGCTAGGATTGAATCAATGTTATATCTAGGTGTGGATTAATTGCCTGGTGTCACAAAGAAGGTAAAAAAGTTGAAGTGGAGTAAGGAGGCCTCAATGACCCAGATAGTGAATTCCAAGATACCGCATCTGTTGTTCATGAAAAAGCTAGTCCAAGCATATAAAGAATGGAAACCTACCCAGTTAGTTACCGAAGAAGGAGGGAGTCCAGTGGGAAGTGAGGATCATGTTGTGGAAAAAGAACCAGATTTAGATAATTAGCTTTTATTTGGTTTAGCATGCAAACTCTCAAGGACATGTGTCCTTTTCTGTTGGTTTTATTTTATAACTGATTGCCCGAGAGGTCAATTTTTTCTGGAGACCTCTCGGTGCTTTGATACTATAAGTACTTCTACTGCAAACTTTTGAAAGGTTCAAAAAATAGGAGACAAATCATAACTAGATAGTCTTATTTTTGGTGGTGATAGTTTCATTTTAAAAAAAGGGGTTAGAAGAACGAATATAGAAAAATCTGATACTATTTTGAAGGAACGAATTCCATGTGATTGCCTATGTAGTAATTTTTGGAAATACATTACAGTTAAGTTTATCAAATCTATGTCATTTGAAAACAAAAAGAAAGTGTCCTATGTTGACATTTCATTTACTTTGTAATGTATGTGTCTGTTGATTCATAATTCCTAAACTTTATCTATATGTTGTTGCCTTTCTACCATTTAGTCATCTGTTTTCATTGATTCTATTAAAAGAAAAACTATGATTTTTCTTTCTTTGTCATTCTGCTATCTTTATTAAGGTATTTTTGCAATACTTCTCATCTATGAATCTTGAAGTAACCTTTCTAAAAATTATGGGTTAAAAGTTGAATTTAAGAATTAGATATTACTGATAAAATATCTCTAGGGAGCTGTACCTAGGATTAATTCAGAGGGAAGTGGTTTCAAATCATTTACCCAACTATTAGGGTTATTTGTCTTTCAAGAAGGGCTGTAGAGTTTTCCTATTAACATTTTCAGAGAGACAAATATATTCGCTAACATATACATAATATCACAGAATAAGATGTGGCTACCAAGCTATTAGCAGCCTCTTTCAAAGGTAAGGCCTTAGAATGGTTTAGAACTCTTGTTTTTGGTTCTATTAATTCATGGGATGGATTAGGAGATTCATTAAGTAGGTACTTTGAGGATAAATCAAATAACTTATCTTTGGTTGAGCAACTAACAACCATAAATAGAGATCCTCAAGAACAAATGACAAATTTCAACAATAGATTCCTCAAGACATGGAATAGAATCCCAGTCTCAATGAGGCCATCAGCTGACCATGCTTTCATTTACTTCTTGAAAATTTTAAACAATCAAATCTCCATCATGATCCAATCCATGGGAGGTACCTCGTTACCTCAAGATTTTCGCAGTCATGGCTGAAAATTGCTTAATCCAGGCAGGCTCGATAGCCAGAAGGCCGCTCATGCCTATATTTCCTAATCTTCAGCCCACTGCACCTATGAAAATACCTCCATCCACCCCTATACCAACCATAATAGCACATGAGGCCAGCACTAGCTATGAGAAATCCAAAGCAGTTCCTTCTGAAGAGCTACTCGAATTGAGAAGTAGTCAACAAAAGATGCAAAGTCAGCAGCAAGAAATGGAAAATCTTCTACAGACTCTAACCAAGGAATTGACCAATTTGAAGAAGTAGGACCAAGGGAGTAGACCATCCTATCAACAAAAAAATCAAGGTCCTAATTAGCAATACCAAAATCAAGGACAATCTTACTAGCAGAATAGGCCACCATATCAAGGAGGTTATCAGGGGCAAAGGAAAAACTACAATTAGAGGCCATCCCAACCTTATAATTTAATGCCTCTTAACTCTGCAAATACATTTAGGGATGTGGTCCTAAGTTAGAATAATATTGCTGTAGAAATAGAATGGTGCTATCCTTACAATAAATCCCATAATCAAACAATATGCTTAAATGGAAGGGTGCATCAAGCACTGATGGTTCAAAATGCCTCTCATAATCAAGTAGAGGCTTTTTCTAGTGAGCCACCTCCTCAGCAAGAAGCACAACATGATGCAACTACTCTTTCTAGTTGGGAGCAACAAGATTTTGATGGAGTGAATGGTGAATCCACCATTGCTACCAACACCAGGTCTAAAAGAAGAGCTCAAGACATGGAGAAAATAGGAGATGGGGCTAAGGCTTCTACATATGCAGAATCTTCACAACCTTTTACTCCTATCATACTGAAGAAGGTCCCCATCATCCCAATCAAAGAATATCAACCTTCCAAGGAAGTTGATCCTGTCATAGTGAAGACACACCATAGAGTGCACACGACAGTGCCCTTCAACATTGTGGATAGTATGAAGAAAGTAAATGTCACTATATCTATGTGGGACTCTTTGGCTATTCTAGGACAACCTGAGATATTGAAGAAGGCCATGTCTGAAGAATTAATTCCTCAACAGTCTACAAAATAAGTTGCTAAGCTAGTGCTGGTTAACATTGATCAAGAAAAAGAGGCTCCAAGTGGCAACTCCAAAGCTAATACCATGCAAGGTAGGAACTTAAAACCACCTCCCTTTTATGTATCTTTAATTATTGGAAAATATTTAGTACATAATTTTATGGTAAATAGTGGGGATACTAGCACTGTCATGCCTAAGAAAGTGGCTGACCAATTGGGATTGAAATATGAACCTTTCCAAAAGAAGGTGACCCAACTTGATGATTCCTCAGTAAACACAATAGGTGTGGCCAAGGATACTAGTTTGATCCTTCATGCAAGCCCCAATTTCTCCATCCTCCTCAATATATATATCATAGACCTCCCTGCCTTATTTTCCATATGTTTATCAAGGGATTTTACAACCAAGATAGGAGGCTATCTTTCTTCTGACTGGTCTCACATGCTTTTCCATACAAGATATGGAACCAAGGTTACTATCAAGTCTGGATCATTGGCAGCACATTATATAGAACCATATGTGTCTAATGTACTCAATGCAAGTTGTCTTGCACTTGATGTTGATGACTTCCCAATCATCAGAGAAACAAACACTAAAGTAGAAGGTATCCCTAATATCTATCTAGATGATTTAGAATCAGAAATAGCCTCTGAGGCCCAAGCCAATGTTATTTGGGATGCTGGTTTGGGAACTTATTTAATTCAAGAAGAAAGTTGCATAGAGACAAATCTTTCCAAGGTAGACACTCAGTCAAAAGATAAGAATAACCAAGTTTGGGAGATATTCTTTTATGGTGCAAGAATCAGACATGGTGCTGGTGGTGGTGCAATGCTAGTTTCTCCTAAGGGAGAGAAGTATTATACAACTTTTAGATTCAGTTTCTCTTGCACTAGCAACACTGCTGAATATGAGAGCTTAGTAAATGGACTAGAGTGGGATAAGAAGAAAGGGATTAGAGCCCTAAAAGTATATGATGACAGTGAGCTAGTAGTCAGCCAAGTAAGAGGGATAAGTGCAGCAAAAAATGACAAGATGAGAGCATATAAGCATAGAATTTGGGATGCTATTGAAGATTTTTATGCTTTCAATATTGTTGCAATCCCTAGGAAATTAAATTAAAATGCAGATAGATTAGCTGATGTTAGATCTCAGTATGAAATTCCTAATAGTGTTTCAAAAGAAAGGGATCAAAAGCATATCAAAGTGATTGTCAGACCTTCTATTCCTGACAATGATGTTAATTGGCAAGTGTTTGACAACGATGAACAAATTCTGCAGTTCTTATTTGAAGATGTTTTTTCAGAGCACAACCAAGATAGGTTGATGCAGAACTATGGTGACCAAGTTATGCAAATCAAATCTAATAAAATACCTAAGGGACTTTTCACCCTGGAATCTATCTTCAACAAAGATGACAAAACACAGAAGAGTAAAGATGACCTAGTAGTCCACCAAGAACATTGTACTGAACTAGAGTTGGAGCCAGGTAAAAGTCTGCAATTTGGGAAGATAAATACTGATTCAAAAAAGCAGGCCTATACCCAATTATTTCAAGAGTTCAGTGATATACTTGCATGGAAATATGAAGACCTCAAAGGTTTTAATAGAGCCCTTGCTCAACATACCATTGAATTAGAACCAAATGTCGAACCAGTAAGGCAAAAGAAAAGGCCTATCAATCCCAAGCTTGAGCCACTCATGCATAAAGAAGTAATCAAATTAATAGAGAGTGGTATCATCTACCCCATTAAGCATACTAGTTGGGTTTCCAACCTTGTTCCTATTAGGAAGAAGAAAGGGGAGTTGAGGCTATGTGTTGACTTTAGGGACCTTAATAGGGCATCCCTAAAAGACCGCCATCCATTACCCTCTATGGAGAAAATCCTACAATGTGTCTATAGATCTAAGAGATTTCCATTATTGGATGGCTATTTAGGATATAATCAGATCCTAGTTAATGAAGAAGATCAATATAAGAATGCATTTACAACCAAGTGGGGAACCATGGCTTATCAAAAGATGCCCTTTGGTTTGTCAAATGCAGGTGCTACTTTTCAAAAGGAAATGGATATGGCCTTTAAAAGCCTCATGTACAAGTTTGTACTGGTCTACTTAGATGACATAACTATTTATTCTAAACATGCAGCAGACCACATCAAACATCTGAGGAAAATATTTGAAAGGTGTAGAGAAATTGGGATATCTCTTAATCCCAAAAAATGTGTGTTTGTAGTTCATGAAGGGAAATTGTCAGGATATATAGTATCCAAGGAAGGGATTATAGTAGACCCTGAGAGGATTGCAGCTATTCTAGAGCTACCCTTACCACATTAAAAGAAATGTCTTCAATCTTTCATAGGAAGGATTAACTTTGTCAGACATTTCTTACCTAGTATTGCAGATTTATTAAATCCTTTGACAATAATGTTGAAGAAGAATGCATCTTTCTATTGGAGAAAAGAAGGGAAAGCTAGTTTCCAAGCCATCAAAGAATCTCTGATAGAAGTTCCTACCCTATTGAACCCAAATTTCAGCAAGGATTTTATCCTTTATGCTTATCGAGGTTCTGATGCTATTTCTGCAATATTGACCCAAGAAAATTCTGAAGGATTGGAGCAACCCATTGCTTTCTTTAGAAAATGTTTAGAAGAGTATGAACAAAGGTATTCCTTTGTGGAAAAACATGTACTTTTTGTGGTGAAAATCCTAAAGAAGTTCAAACATCTATTGACCCACAACAAAGTGCAATTGAAAGTTACTCATCCTAGTGTCAAAGAATTCTTGCTTTCTAGAAACCTGAATGAAAAAAGAGCTGGTTGGATTACCAAGGTCATGGAATATGACATTGATATCCAAATCACTAAACTGGTTAGAGGAAGAGGCTTATGTGAGCATCTGATAGAGGATAATACCTTAAGAAAACAAGAGCAAGAAGATGCATCCTTAGTTTTGCATTTAACAGAAGAACATGCCAAGGCAACAGGTTGGTTGCCTAACATGATTCATTTCTTGAGAATAGGAGAATGCCTTGTAGATATGGATTCATCAAAGAGAAGGTACTATAGATTATAATCTATTCCTTTTGTGCTGATAGATGAAATTATTTTTAGAAAGGATCACAATGGTGTCCTTTTGAGATGCATAGATTCAGAGAAGGTAGCAAGTGTCCTATTTGAATTTCATGATGGACCATCTAGTTGTAATTTTTCTCCTAGGACTACTGCTTTTAAGATCATGAGGGCCGGATACTATTGGCCATATATCTTCAAGGATAGTCATGATTATTTAAGAAAATGCATCAAATGTGCCATGTTTGCAGGAAAAGAAAAACTTGCATCCTTGCCCCTTCAGCCCATCAGAACGGAACAACCTTTCATGAGATGGGGCATATATTTCATTGGCATGATTAGTCCTCCATCTAGTGTAGGCCATAAATGGATAATTACTGCAACGGATTATTTTGCTAGATGGACAGAGGCAATTGCATTAAAGGAAGAAAATGAGAATATTTTCCTAAGTTTTTATGATGATATTATTCTTAGATTTGGTGTCCCTGACTCCATTATTTTAGACAATGCACTCGCTTTCACAGGTCTCAAAGTCTCAGAGTGGGCAATTAGACATGGTTTTTATTTGAACACAAGTTTCAACTATTACCCTCTGGGGAATGGTTTGGAAGAATCGACTAATAAGAACTTGATTAGGAAAATCAAGAAGACATTACAAGACAACCAAAGAGATTGGCACACCAAATTGAAATTTGGCTTATGGTTAGACAAAATTGCCCCAAAGAAGATCATTGGGAATTATCCGTACATGTTAGTATATGGAAGAGAAGCTAAGTTGTCCATTTCAACTGAATTGTCAACCCTAGACTTAGCTACTCAGTATGTCTTATTTGAAGAAGGAGATCCTTTGCAAATTAGGTATGCTTAGATTATTAATTAGAAAAACGCAGAGATAAATACATGAAAGATATGAAATTCCATCAGATGCAAACAAAGAAAAGTTTTGATAAAAGAGCCAGGGCTAGAAGTTTCAAAATTGGAGATGTATTCCTCGAATGGGATGAATTCAAATAAAATCCTGGTACGCATACTAAATTTGATTCCTTCTGGGGAGGTCCATTCATCATCACTGAGTGCAAGGAGCACAATTCTTTCCAGTTATCAACTCTTGGAGGAGACCCCTTGCCCATTTCTATAAATGGATTCCTTTTGAAACCTTGTTTTTAGGTTTGTCCTTCCTTGTAATTATTTGTAAGTAGTTTCCCTGCCTTCTTCCTACTTTCTAGATTAATTTCCTGCTTTCCTTGAAGTGCTCGTGCACAGTTAGTTGTTCCTACTCCTGGTTTCAATCTGTTTCCAAGTTTCTAATTTTGACAAAGTGATGACTCCTATGCTCAATGGATGTCAAAGGCTATTGGTTCTTAATGTCTAGTAGGAAGACATCCTGCAGATTTCACCAAGAATGTTACCCAATTTTTCTTCATCTAGTAAAATTAGCTACAGGTAGAGTAAAATGAGGCTCCCACAAGGGTAGAGTCTAGCCTGAGAAGAATCTCTAAATTTTTCTAGTCTTGGTTTTGTCCTTTGTTATGTTTTCAGCTCTCTGGTTTACCCTTAATTAATGCAAATAACCTAAGTGTTAAAAAACCCTATGTATTTGATAGACCCTAAGTTGGTCCTTGGCCCTTTCTATTTCTTCATTACCTTTTCAGGCGACTTAAGTGAGTCCAAGAGCATGTGCGCAAATGTTAAGACACTTAGTTGCTTGGTCACATGAAGTAAAAGGAATTTTCCATATCACCCAATGATCACGAGACTGCTCTTAGTCGTGTTGTCTCCTAAAGAAAAGGAATATGTTGTCTATTTCTCCCAACTTTACGTTGGCCGTTGGATCATATTTTGATCCTATGGTGGTCGCGTAGTCTCATGACAAACTCAAGGTTAACTAAAAAGTGCAGCGGCTCAGAGACTAAGGTTAGTCATGTGATCTCCTGATAAATCTAGAGTTAAGGATAAAGTCTGGTGACTTAGAGACAAAAGGATTTCAGCTCACCATGGTCAAAGGTTGACTCTGAGCTGAGTTAGGGTTTGAAGTCAACACGAGGTAATCTCCGTGCAGATTTGAGAAGATCCGATGACTAGCATAAAGGCTTGATGCCCAGATGCAGTATGTTTAACCTATGAGGCAATGCACTATGGTGCCACATGTTCCAAGAAGATGTGGTGGTCGCATAGTCTCATGAAAAACTCAGGGTTAAAGGAAATGTTTCAGTAACTCAACAAAATGAGAGATTCAGTGAACCTGAGTTAAAGGTAGGTCAAGGTTGAGTTTTGGGGTAAAGTCAAAGTCTAAAGGGTAATGGTCGAGCAGTTCCTGTCTGATCCAATGGTCTGCATAATGGCTTGATTAAAAAATGCTTGAAATCTATTGTTCAAGACATAACACCAAGCTACCATGTGTCTATACAGTAAAGCTGGGTAAAGGCAACGGATCAGAGAAAAGATCTATGGTCACATTTTAAAGTGAAATCAATTTTGAACCTTGGTCATGGATGAAATATCTCGCACCAACTGTGACCATTACCATTCAAACATTTAAAAATTCAAATATTTGATTTGAAGAGTTATGACAGAACCGACTTGTAGAGAAGTAGATGTAGCGACCGACTTTGCAGAGACAAAGTTATGGTGATTTGAAAGAATTTCAGAGATATATCAGATTGATCAAAGATATTTTTCTAATGCATTTATGAGCAGACTTGACAGAGTTAGGGTTTTCCAATTATTCTAATGCAAATCAATTGTAACCCTAATCTAATCAGATTGACTCCAAGCCTGTGTGCTGGGGAGTGTATATATTAGTTTTTGGATCTTTTAGAGCTTAGAGTTTTTCTTGCTTAGAAGTTATCTGTGGCATTTTTCCCGCCATCTAAATTTTATAGTCTATAATCTGTCATTGATATTCAGATATTGCAAAGGCTTTTTGTGACATTTTCTTTGTCCCTGGGCTTTCTTTTTTGAATTTCTCTTACTAAATTAGAATATATTGAATGATTTTTAGAGAAATATTGGAGTTCCTGAGCCCTCTTTCTTTTTGCAATATTGTGTACTACTATGGTGATTTGATTCAGGTGAGTTTGTGGATATTCTTCAGTCCCCTGTCATCTTGTCTCATTCCTGTGCCTAGTTGCAGAAGTGGATGTTTATTTGCAGGTAATAGTTCGTGTCTATCTCATAGTGAATATGCTATTGTTTGTGAAATTACTTCTTCCCTGAATAGCCTCTATTTATCCTAGACCTCTCTATGAAATACCTGTGCAAGCCTATCTAGAATTTTTTGTTCTATTAGATCCAAGGTTTCATTCCGAGGTTAGTTAATGTGTTATGATTCAAGTTACCTTTGGTGTATCACCTAGTAGGATAGTTTTCTTATTCAGTCATTTCCATTTCAACATCTCCTTCTATCCGTTTTCCTTAAAGAGTTTACTTTCATGCATAAGAATAAAATTTGGGTGATTATCCAAGAGGAACCAGCCTAGAACCTGGAGGTCTCATTTTAGTTAGCATAGGTCCCACACTTGGAAATGATTCCCATGTTATACTTGATTATCAAGACTATGAGAACTTGACCTAGGGTGCAAATTTAGTGTATAACAGTAACCTCAAGGATTCTATTTTTCTCCTTTTTCTCTACCATGTCCTTGGCTAATTCTACATTTTTCACCATATTTGTAGAACCATAAGATTCCACTTCTGACATACACCAACCTTCCCAAGTTTCTCAACTTGCTCTAATACCACTCTGATGTAGTACTAGTCTCTCTTCCCTAGATTTTTCTAGGGTCTCCTAGGCCAATCTCCTGACCTACTAGGGTTCTTTCACTAACCCTATGCTCCTTATGAATCTTATCACAAGATCCTAATTCCTTCAACTAGTGGACACCATTTTGTAAAAAAAAACACTTCAAAACTTTCTCCTAGACCTCAAATGATCTTTCTTGTATCCTTTGCCTAAGATGCTCCAATTGATCCAAATTGATCAATTCTCAATCCACATAGGGGATTAGGGCTTCCAAGATGTTCATAGGACCCTTTCCAAAACCTACAAGCACACTTAGAATCAGAACCCTAATTGAGTTCCAAGAAACTCCACAATTTCTCACCAAATAGGGCTACAAGCAATTAGCCCTACTTAGTCACTTTTTCTTCTTTAACACACAAAATGTCTGAACAAGTTCCTAAAATATTTTATGATCTAGATACCCTTTACTAAGACACTATATATTTTCTAGGTCTAGGGCTCTGAAGCTGTCTGTACAGCTCTGCCTACATTCAAGGCTAAAAATCAGGGTTTTGAGGGTTTCAAAACCAGTCTAATAGAAACTTCATTCTTGCTATCAAATAAATCTCATCAAATCTTCCCACTCACTTTGGGAACTCAAAACACACCACCCTACTCCTTTGCAAGCGTGATTGAAGCTATGAATGCTGTCAATCTGATGAAGGGTGCTCCCCTTAATACCACAAACACATAACAAAAACATAGAAGCAACAACAATTTGCAAGAACAGAAAATGGACTTCTTATTATCTCCACAAATGCGGAATTACAAACTTTCAGACTTACAATATGCAAAGCCACATGGGCATTCCCCTTACAATATTTTGTAGGAAAAAGCCTCGAATTATTACCCAGATCTACCCAAAACTGTCCCGAACTGCCTAAAACAATACTACGGGCCTTCTTTATATAGGAAATTTCCACCGCCTGAGAAGGTTCCAGAAATTTAGCCCTTAGGGCCGACCAAACTTAGAATTATTTTATTTTTTTCAATTTAGTACATCAAAGTTGGCTCAAAATAACTTTTGAAACCCGAAAATTTTGAAGGAAAATTATTTTCTGCTATTTCAGGCTACCCAACTTCCGGAGACCATAAGTCATCACCAGTTGACTCGATTGACTATTATAACCCCATTTCGGAAATCCCACGAAGCGCTCTACAACAGCTCAGTCATGTGAACATCATCGAGCCCAAGTTTCGACCTCATCTGGGGCCTCTAAAGCCTTCAAAACTGAGCTCGAAGTTTCTGTACCCTATTTTTAATACCGAAAATTTTCAATATCTTCAAAACTAGACCTGATCTAGCCATGAAACTTTACAGGCAAGATGATATGACTGAGATGAACCTCCACATGCAAAATCAGAACATTCCGAGATCGTATGGCCAACTTACTAAAAATAGCAAGTTTCCATAAATAGCAGCTCTGCATAAGGTAGCCCTTATTGAAAAGAAA
>MU228121.1:249293-277396 GCA_018584345.1 Thuja plicata | reverse complement strand
TCTTCCATCAACAAAAGTTATTCTTGCACTACCACATACCTTTTCTTCTATGTCATTCAATGGCTTTAGCTTATGTCGCACTCCATCCTTTGTCACGGAATAGGTATTTGCATGACCATCATGTACAACACATCTGTCAAACTGCCATGGTCTACCCAGCAACATATGACATGCATCCATAAATATGATATCACAGAGTACCTCATCATGGTATCCGCCAATCTTGAACTTCACGAGGCATTGTTCATTGACCATGAACTTGTGGTCAGCCTGTACCCAGGCAATCCGATATGGATGTGGGTGTTTCTGTCTCTTGAGCTTCAACTTTGTCACCATCTCTTATGACACCAAATTGTCAGTGCTTCCACTATCAATAATCACATCACAACACTTACCCTCACATTTGCACTTGGTGCAAAACAGGTTCCTCCTTTGTTCAGGTTCATTCTCCCCACTCAGTAAGACTCTTCTGTTAATCAACGTTTCTCCTCTTTCAGCATCTTCAGAATGTGACGATCTGGCATCTTCATCTACATGTGCAACTTTAGCCTGACCTTCATTTCTCCTATCTGTTCTTCCTTGGCGCTGAGGACATTCAAATTCCCTATGACCTTCTTCTCCACAGTGAAAACATGTTCCACGGAAGCCTCCTCTTCTAGATCCTTGTCCTCTTCCTCTTCCCTTTCTGATCTTTATTATTCTGATCTTGGAAACGATTGAAATTGTTTCCTCGCTGATTCTGACTGCTACTGGCCTCGTCCTTCTTTTTCAGATCTTCATTTCGGCCACCATATGACCGTCTACCAGATCTTCCACCACGACCTCTTCCATTTTGTCTTCTCTCAAAATTCTTGTTCAGCTTTTCTTCTACTTTCAGGGTAAACTGGAATGCCTCCTTAATACTGTTCATTCAAACCAGATTCAACTCCTCCTTAATGCTTTGCCTTAACCCATTAAGGTAACGGGCAACTTTCTCCTTATCAGCTTCTGCATGGCCTGTTCGGATGAGGATTCGATAGAACTCCTTTGTATACTCTTGGACAGATTTTCCTGCTTGCTTTAAACCTTGCATTTTCTTCAGTAGGTCAAGCTGATAATCAACAAGAATGAACTGTCGCTTCATCTTATCCACCATCCCATCCCATCTTGTGATTTTATCCTTTCCTCTTCGATTTCGCTCCAATTGGATCTCCTGCCACCAGATCTTCGCATGACCCTTAAGTATAGCCTTCGCAAACTTGACCTGATCAGGATCCTCAATATCTTCATACTCAAAATAATCTTCACATTCATTGATCCAGTCAATCAACTCCTCTGGGTTAAGGTTCCCTGAAAATATAGGAACCTCAATCTTAGGTCTTTTCCCGATCTTGGAAATGGCTCGAAAAAGCCTTTCTTCTTCTGTATTCAAAACTTCAACTTCTTCTTGATCATCATTTCCTTCTTTGGCTTCATCCTCACTTTCATTTCTAACATTAAGATTCATTCCTCTACGAATCTCTTCTTGCAATGCTCGTACTTGTCTCTAGGGCTCTCTAACCTCAGGTGTCACAACACCAGCTCTTCCGCCACGTTCCCTTCGTGGAGGCATTTTCGCGATGCGCACTGAAACCGTAACCACGGTCCTGGTGCAAACTGCCTCACAGTTGGCGATTTGTTTACACACTCAGGAACTCCTGCTCTGATACCACTTGATGAAGGGTGCTCCCCTTAATACCACAAACACATAACAGAAACAGAGAAGCAACAACAATTTGCAAGAACAGAAAATGGACTTCTTATTATCTCCACAAATGCGGAATTACAAACTTTCAGACTTACAATATGCAAAGCCACATGGGCATTCCCCTTACAATATTTTGTAGGACAAAGCCTCAAATTATTACCCAGATCTACCCAGAACTATCACGAACTGCCTAAAACAATACTACGGGCCTTCTTTATATAGGCAATTTCCACTGCCCGAGAAGGTTCCAGAAATTTAGCCCTTAGGGCCGACCAAACTTAGAATTATTTTATTTTTTTCAATTTAGTACATCAAAGTTGGCTCAAAATAACTTTTAAAACCCAAAAATTTTGAAGGAAAATTATTTTCTTCTATTTCAGGTTACCCAACTTCCGGAGACCATAAGTCATCACCAGTTGACTCGATTGACTATTATAACCCCATTTCAGAAATGCCACGAAGCGCTCTACAACAGCTCAATCATGCAAGCATTATTGAACTCAAGTTTCCTCCTCATCCGGGGCCTCTAAAGCCTTCAAAACTGAGCTCAAAGTTTCTGTACCCTGTTTTCAATACCGAAAATTTTCAATATCTTCAAAATTAGACCTGATCTAGCCATGAAACTTTATTGGCAAGCTGATATGACTGAGATGAACCTCCACATGCAAAATCAGAACATTCCGAGATCGTATGGCCAACTTACCAAAAATAGCAAGTTTCCATAAATAGCAGCTCTGCACAAGGTAGCCCTTATTGAAAAGAAAACAGAAATATTTTTGGGTGATGCAAGATTTCCCTTACACCCAGGATGCTCCTGCATCACAATCCACCAAAATGGCTTTGCAACTATTGGTGATCCCTAGCCATGCCATACTAGCTCGCCTAGGGCATCACCTTAAAAATGGCTGCTATAAATTACTGGGCCCCTCCTACACTGTAAAAAATGTACATGGAGTCTATTCTCATAATACAAAAGCCCGTACAAGTGCCACGGTGGAAAATGGAGTTAAGACCCCATTTGCAGATGTTGCTCAAATCAAACCAGCGACTGGACTAATCTTAAAAGATTTTGTACAAGAAACTAAAACTATAGAATCAAACAAAATAGCACCAAAAGATGTCTTGAAACAACCTACATTACACTATACAAAGCTTACAGAAGTAATTTCAATCCATTAAACCATCCGATCACCTCAAAATACACAAACAATCACTGTAATTGCATTCTACAGTCCGTACACGAAATTACTCCAACTTGCCAACCCTTCACACATATCGAGGATAGTCTTATATAGTTGATCCAAGCACTAATTCATTAGTTTCAGATAGTTATCTAAACAATTCCATCAAAAATGCAATCTTGCGCTAAAAGTTGTCAATGTTGTCAATGACAACATTGACAACTTTTGCAACTTTTTGGATAGGCTATCCAAACTTGGTCAAAGGTTGTCCAAACTTATCTAGTCCACCAAATATGATGAAATAACATGAAATAGGACCTCTAGTCCCTTATTTGGCTCATTTGGCCATGAAATATCAAAATACCCTAATTGGACCTAAATGGACACAAAGGTCTCTAAGGACCTAACAAGACACATCCTCATACTAAATCTCATGCACTAGGAACAAGATGCCCCCTTATTAACCTAGTGGTCTGGCTAGAGCCACTACAAGCCAAAAACATAAAGAATCCCTAGGTTACAATGCATCCTCTAGCCTATCTAGGTGCTCCTGCACTGGTCGGGGTTGTCTGTCCATCAGGGTTGTCTGTCCTTCAGGCTACACTTTGATTCTAGCCATCGGGTATGCTTGTGATTCTTCTCATCGGTTTCTTTTCTCGGGCATCACTATGAATTAACTTTCAGTTATCTCTGTCTGTTGGGTTCCACTAGTCGTCGGTATTTGTAGTCACTTAGTGAATTCTTTTCTTTTATGCATTACTGAAAGCATAATCTTTATCTCTCTGATTCTCTTGAAGTATTTGACACTTTGAATAACCGATTAGATTATATCAAGTTGACATCAATGAAAATACAATCCATCAACTTATTTAATGTCTTGTATTATCTTTCTACATTTTGGTGATCAACTTAACATCTTCAAACATTCAATCAGTTACATGTCATTAATCTCTCCCTTTGGAATTGATGGCAACACACTACATTATCATCATATACTATCACTAATACAATATGAAATATAACAGTTTCATCAATATTTCCTATTGTAATTGTTACAAATGTTTGGGTCTTGGTAAGCTCAAAAGCTTGGATTTGTTTCTTGCAGAGTGATTCGTCTTCAATCTTTAATCCCTTCATTGGATAGATGTAGCAGCATCTTTCCCCATTCTTATATGTGTTCTTCCTTGACTGTTCCTCTTCTTGATAAATTTTTTTTCCTTTGATAGCATTGAGTCATCTCTCCCTTTGTGTGTATTCTCTTCCTTCTGTTATTGCTATCACTTTAATGGATATTTCATATGTAATCAATCTCTCCCTTTGGATAATGGGATAATCTCTCCCTTTATCTCTCCCTTTCTTGATAAGATATAATCTCTCTGTTTGATGATGAGATAATCTCTCCCTTTGACAACAATTCCAAAAAAACTTTTCATTATCATTTCCATCCATTTTCATAATATATTCCTTGAATTTTCCTATCTATCAGCAATACTTTGACTCTTGTGCTCGGTGTAGATTTGTACCTTGATATGTAAAGATGTATCTGTTGCTTTCCATTTTTGTGTTTGCATCAACATGAATGATCTTATGGCTTGGTATAGGTTGATGCAACCTTCTAGTCAGCTTACTGACTGCTAGACAAGGGTTGTACCCCTAGTCTCTGTCTCAGGTACTCAAATGTATCATTTGGTAATGGCTTGGTGTATATATCAGCTAATTGTTCTTTTGATTGATCATATTCTAGTATCACCTCCTTTAATTGCACTTGTTCTCTTAGATAGTGATACTTGATAGCAATATGCTTAGTCTTAGCATGCATGACTGGATTCTTAGAAATTTTAATTGCACTGGTATTATCACAGTAGAATATTACCGGTTCAAGAATCTTCATATTCATACCTTCCAATAACTATTTGATCCATACAATATTGGAGCAATTTGCAGTAGTAGCTACATATTCTGCTTCTGCAGTTGATTAAGAGCTGCATCCTTGCTTCTTGCTGATCCATGTGGCAAGTTTTTCACCCATGAAGAATGCTCCTCCAGTTGTGCTCTTTCGGTCATCAATGTTTTCAGCCCAATCAACATCTGTATAGACTTGTAGCTCAAATTTTCCTTCTCTTTTATACCATAGGCCACAATCCTCGGTGTTCTTTAGATATCTCAAAATTCTCTTGACAATAGTCATATGTGATTCTTTAGGATTAGTAGAGAATCTTGCAACTATTCCAACTACATGTGCTATATCTCATCTAGTATGAACAACATACATTAGTTTTCCAATCATTGATCTATACAAGGTATGATTTACCTCATTAGATTTGTCTTCTTTTTTCAGCTTGCATCTGGTAGCCATAGGTGTTCCAACTTGTTTGGAATCTTCCATCTTGAATATCTTCAGCACTTCCTTGATGTATTTGGATTGAGTGATATATATGCCTGCATCTTGTTGAAGAATCTGAAGACCAAGAAATAATTTGATCTCACCAAAAAATAGAAATTTCAAAATGTTTTCTCATTTCATTAGCAAAGGATTGACATAACATTTCATTTCCCCCAAAAATGATATCATCAACAAATATTTCAGCAATCAGAATATTACCTTCGGTATCTTCTTTTAAGTATAGATTGCTATTTTCACTTGTTCTTACAAATTCAATACTAATGAGATAAGAGTGAAGTCTTTAATACCAGGCTCTTGGTGCTTGTTTTAATCCATAAAAGGCTTTATGTAGTCTACATACCATTTTTCTCTTGTCTGGATCAATAAAACCTTTTGGTTGTTCAATGTATACCTTTTCCTCCAATATTCTATTTAGGAATGCAGATTTGACATCCATCTGGTATACTTTGAATCCTTTGAATGGAGCATAAGAAAGTAAGATTCTTACTCCTTATAGTCTGGCAATGGGTGCAAAGGTTCCACCATAGTCAACACCTTCCTCTTGTGCATACCCTTTGCATACTAATCTTTCTTTGTTTCTAGTGACTTCTCTGTTCTCATTAAGCTTATTTCTAAATATCCATTTGGTATCGATGACATTATTGTCATCTGGTCTTGGTACTAGTGTCCATGTACTATTCTACTCAATCTATTCTATTTATTCATTCATAGCACTGACCCATCCTCATTTTCAAGTGCAGTATTAACAGATTTAGACTCAAAATCACAAAGTAAACATCAGGTGTTTATTGACTTACTTCTTGTTCTCATTCTAGCCTTCTTGTCTCCTATTATTTGATTCTATGGATGATGTCTTCTGACATACTTGGCATGTTTTGGTTTAGCTCTGTATTCATCATTTTGATCAGCATCTTGAACTTCATTCTGATCTCCATCACTCAGAATGTCATCTTGAGGATTTTCCTAATTTTTGGTAATTGCAGCCTGATGCTCGGGTGCAATGTACTATTTCTAGGGAGTGACACACTATTTCTCAGGTAGAGTTTCAGGTTCTGTATAAACAAACCTATTGTAGTCCTCTGATTCTCTTCTTCTTTCCTTATCATTCTTTTCTACAAATTCATCTATTTTCACATTTGCACTTTCAATAATTTTGTTAGATAACTTGTTAAAACATTTATAAGCCTTACTTTTGGTTGAATACCCTAGGAAGATACCTTATTCACTTTTGGAGTCAATTTTTCCATGTCTATCATCCTTCAAAATATAACATTGACAACCAAAGATTCTAAAGTAACTTACATTGGGTGTATGACCATACCATAGCTCATAAGGTTTCTTCTTTGTGTCCTTCTTCAATTGTACTCTATTTAATGTGTAGATAGCAGTACTGACAGCTTCCCTCCAAAAATTTTTAGTGATTATTTTCTCAATCATCAATGTTCTTGCATAGTCAACAATTGATTTGTTTCTCCTCTCTAGAATTCCATTTTTCTATGGTGTTCTTGGTGCAGAAACTTGTCTTTTAATTCCATGCTCATTGCAATAGATAGTGAATTCATCTGAAGTAAATTCCCCTCCTCTATCTGACCTTAAGCATTTCAATTTCTTATCACTTTGTTTTTCTACCATATCCCTATACCATTTAAACATCTTGAATGCTTCTTGTTTATCTTTTAAAAACATTACTATCATGATTCTAGAATAATCATCAATAATGAGAATGAAATACCTATCTCCATAGTAACTCTTTGTCCTCATAGGTCCACATAGATCAGTATGGACTAATTCTAGAATTGCATTAGATGTATGGGATTTACTCTTGAAACTAGACTTTATCATCTTACCTTTTTGAAAATTCTTGTACATTATATGCTCGGGCTTAGTCATGCTTGGTAAGCCTCTTGCATTCCTTTTGTTGCTTATTTTTATCATATTTTCAAAGTTTACATAACACAATCTTTTGTGCCACAACCATATGTCTTTGTTTCTAGCCATTAAACAAGTGGTTTTAATGTCATCAAGATAGAAAAGGTTACCTTTTGTCTGTTCATCGGTGCCGATCAACCTTCCTGATTAATTTAAGATCTTTGCCTTCTTATTCTCAAATGCTACTCGGTGACCTGTGTTATTTAATTGAGAAACACTCGAAAGATTATAATTAAGTCCTTTTACCCAGTAAGCATTTTCACATTTGATCAGGTTATTCAACATTATAGTTCCTTTACCTTCAACTGGACAAGGTGTGTCATTACCCATTCTTACTTCTCCACCATTATAGTATTCAAAAGCTTCAAACTTTTGTTTATCACTGGTCATGTGGTGAGTGTAGCCACTATCTATAATCCAGACATCATTTTTACTAACTTTGGATATGATTGTAGTTTCTACATACCATTCTTCTTCATTATCTAAATCATCCTTCATAGCTACAAATACCATCTCAATGTCTTCTTGTGATTCGGTGTCAGTATCATCAGTTTTTTTCTCAGCTAGGTAACAAGATTTCTTCCCTTTGTCCTTGTAGTCTCAGGTATCTCTTCTATCAGATTGTTAGTTTCTTCGGTAATCTTTGTTATCACCTTTATCAAACTTCTTCTCATAAGATCTGTCATTAATTTTTTCATCTTTTCTACTGTTAGGACATATTGCAGCAAAGTGTCCAACCTCTTTACAATTAAAACATACATTTGGTAATTTACCTTTGTATCTACCTTTGCCTCTCTGCAATCTTCTTGCCATTAGTGCTTCAATTTCATCAAGGCATTGATCCTCATTGTCACTTTCACTATCATTTATAATAGCATGTCTATGACTTTAATTGCTCATTTTCAAAGAAGATTTGAAATCAAATTCTATAGATGGTAAGACACTATTATCAAAGTTATTCATCTCAAATGAAATCAGTCTACCAATCAGACTATCTAGAGTAATTGTATTGTTTGCAACTGCTCTCATTTCTTGAATAGTAGAAACTCTAATAGCATATATAGGAAGTAAGGTTCTTAAGATTTTACTTACCACTGTCTCCTCTTCAAGTGTACCTCCAAATCCTTGAATAACATTGACTACCTCTTTGATTTTGCCGCTATACTGAGTGATATTTTATTCTTCTTTTATCCTTAGGTCATTGAACCCCCCTCCTAGGCTTTCTGCCTTGGCTCTTAGTACATTATCATCTCCTCCATGTACCAGCTTCAAGTTATCCCACATTTGCTTAGCAGAGGTGCAATTTTTGACATATTCAAACTCAACATCAGAGAGTGATGAGGAAAGTTCTATCATCATGAAATTATTCTCATTCTTTTCTATTAATTTCTCAAGAGTGTGAGGTCCTGTAGGCAACACATATTCAGTATCTAAGTATTGAACAACTTTCCAATACCTGATAAGTGGAGTCTTATTCTACTTTTCCATGATGCAAATTTGTCTTTATTCAACTTGGGCACATCTCATCTTTTCATCTTGTGATCTTTTTCTTGAGCTGTTAAACTCCCTTTCTAAGCACACAAGCTCTGATACCAATTGTTAGTAACAACTGAGAGGGGGGGTGAATCAGTGGCCTCAAAAATATTCCAATTAATCAACCCAAAAACTTAGTACCACAATATTAAGCCTCTAGTTATCTTCACTTCTATAAGTTGAATGCCTCCAAATATACTTATCAAATTACTACTACTCGGAATGCTTTGTTAAACCTTACTCTTTTGTTTATCGAATAACAGTCTTTTAATTTACCAAAAAATAGTAAATTACTTAGAGTATACCGATCAATCCAGATTAGTTATGTGTAATGTAAAATACTAAACTAATGACTCATAAACACATTCACACATGGATTTTTAACGTGCAAACCCTGTTAAGGGAAAAACCACTTGAGACCAGTAACCCAAAATTTTCACTCTTCTGAAGTGAGCTCAGTGAAGAGACAACCCTATTAAAGGTTAAAAACACATTGTTAGGTGTGACCTTGTTAGATAATTTAAAATATTAGTTTTTCACTTAATATCATACATCTCTATGCTACCTTCCTTGTCCAAACTCTTCTGGTTTTTGGAATGGTATCTGGCATCTCATGCTATCTTCATGATCAAACTTTTTGATACTCCTTGGGATGTATCTCAATATATAAAGGATCTTGAAATCCTACTCGGTTAAGATACTTTCTGAATCAATGGTTAAACTAAAACAGTAAATGATCTATTCACATATACAACTTATACTTGCAGATTTTTAGATCTATTGTAAGCTCATAAAACCAATATGTTCAATATATATTTTCAATACCTTTGCTCAACTTTTGTTCTTCTCAGCGATGCTATGCTCTGTTGCTCAGTGTCTACAAAAATCTTTAGCTCTTTCCTCAGCTTGATTGATCAGGACTGTAAGAAGATGTTCTTCATTAGTTTCTCCCTAGCATCCTCCTTTTTATTCACTCCCCTTAATTCATAATGAATTAAGTTGTCTGTTTATAGACATGATATCAACATTTCTAGGTTCTTGATTTTCTTGATCTTGGCTTGATCCACAATTCTCGCCAATCAAATTTAAATCAAAAATATTGTTTTATCTCAAAAAGATCTTCTTGCCAACTATACAAAACAACTTTAAATCCTTTACTTATCTTTGGCTTTATCTTGTCGATGAAAACAATGATAACTACCATTCTATATTTAGCTCTGCCAACTAGGTATTTTGTTGTTTCTCAACTCTAGTTAATTTTGGTGTTTCAACTCTTGTTAGCTTTGGTCAACACTCCAATTCTCCTCGGGCTTCTCCATTGGGGATGTCTATCTATTGGGGTTGTCTGTCCTTCGGGCTACACTTTGATTCTGGCCGTCAGCTATGCTTGTGATTCTGCTCCTCGGTAATGGTTGTTAGTTTCTTTTCTCGGGCATCACTATGACTTAACTTTTTGTTATCTCTATCCGTTGGGTTCCACTAGCCATCAGTGTTTGTAGTCACTTAGTGAGTTCTTGTCTTTTATGCATTACTGAAAGAATAATCTTTATCTCTTTGATTCTCCTGAAGTCTTTGACACTTTGAATATAACCGATCAGATTATATCAAGTTGACATCAATGACAATACAATCCATTAACTCATTTAATGTCTTGTATTATCTTTCTGCATTTCAGTTATCAACTTAACATATTAAAACATTCAATTAGTTACATGTCATCATAAATGTGAAATTTGAAATTAATGAAATGTGAAATGTGAAATGTGAAATGTGAAATGTGAAATGTGAAATATGTGTTGGAAATGAGTTGAGTAATTGAGAGGGGGGGTGAGTTAGCTACCAAAAAAACAAATCCATGTCCCTTAGATATGTTAAGAAATATATCACTATCACTCGGTCAATTAAGATATTTTGTTGTAACTCAATTAACAAAGCAATCTTAAGATATTCAATGTAATTATCCTTTAGTGAATATGTGCAGAAACATAAAGCATGAAATAAATAACATGTACACAGATGACACAAAGATTTAATGTGGAAAACCAATATGGAAAAAACCACCAATGTAACTAGTTATTATTTTTCACTCTTCTAAAGTGATCCCTGTTAGGAGCCAACCCTGTTAAAGGTTACACAAATACATTTCTAGGTGTGAACCTGTTAAAGGATTTAAAACACCCTGTAAGGAGTGGCCTTGTTTGAGGTCTTCAAACATTTCAATATATAAATGCTACCTTGTGATAGGATTTATGAAATACTGTTAAGTCTACTATGTTAAGATATTTAAGATCACTACTACAATTGTTAGAGAGTAACAATGAATTGAACTGTTTGTGTAAGAAACTGTCTTTTCTGATTTAGATCTTTGTTCTAGCTTCAAACTAGATCCTTACTGATCAAATATTCTTTTGCATCTTTGTCTCGATATTCTGTTCTTACTCAAAATCCCATCTAATTTCACCTTCACTATTCATATCATAAATTCCACACATACACATCCACGTTCACATATTCAATCTAAACTTGACCTTTCACATATATGATAAGCCTTGTCAATTTGGCTTGAATAGATTTCCTAAAAAATAAAAATTAATTCTATCCACTGCAATTAACCAATTATATATAAAATGTAAACCACTGGGTGGTCCAACAATAGTGTGTCCCACTTTTTTGCCAACTTTGACACAAAGATCAACATTCTGAGAAAAAAATTCACTTTCCAACACTTATTGCCGCAAAACTATTACGAATTTGAAGATTATGTAAACTAGGGTCTTTTAGAATTTTATTTCTAGTTTCTAAATATATATTTTTAAAAATATTAAAACTTATTTAAATTCATTTATTTTTCTCCTTCAAAAAGTGGTATATGTGAAAAAATTGTATTTTTAAGAAGTGACTGTCACTTGGATCAGTGTAAATTTTTTTTAAAATATGATAACAATGTAATTCTTTTGAGATTATATTTTTAACTTCAACATCTAGAGGATGCAATTGGTTTCATTCATTTTGGGTCAATATTTCATAGTTTATTAAGTTCTAAAGTGACAGTAACTGTAATTTAGACATAAGGTCACTTAGATCACTCTAACTTGATCTCTATATATCAAAATTCATTTTTTTTTAATAGAAAGGTAACACAAATACTCTTTTCCTACATATTTTTCATATTTTTTTTTGCAATTTACTATTTTTCCTGAAGCCTTGAAGAGACAGGTTGTTGAATGATGAAACAACCTAGTTTAGTTAAAGTAATATTTGAAAGTGATAATGAACTCAATATGTATTAAAATTATATTCATAAGAAAGCTTGTTCTGAATTGCATCATTTGGCATCATGTGTTTCAGAAAATCATTTGATTTGGTCCTTGTTCCAGGCCTTGAAAGGCCTTTTTTAACAGTTTTTTTTTCTTTAAGGGCCAATTTACATTTTAGGGGTCTTCACGCGAAGAACACCTTCGCGCGAAGTGGTCTGGGGGTCTTCGTGCAAAGACCCCTATGTGAAAAGTCTGGCAAGAATCACCCTACCGGGATTTTATCTGGGGTACTTCGCTCGAAGTATGTCAGCTATTTTGAATTAGTTTTTAAAAAAATTTAGAATGGTATAAAAGTAATGTTTTTTCTTTTCACTTTTTTACCGAATTACAATATGTGAATTTTCTTTTTCTATTATTGATCAATTTTTACAAAGGCATTTTTCGGGGAAGGATTGTTATTTATATTTTTTTTGAAGGCATAATTTTGGAGAGGAGAAATATTATATCAAAGTATTTTTTTTGAAGAAATTTTTTTTTATTGCTAATATTTTGGAAGACATTTTTTGAAGAGAAGAAATGGGGAACAAGAAAGGAAGATAATGTAAATCTGCTAGAAAAAGGTCACTTGGTACCAAACAAAGAAATCGTGAAGCTACATTGGCATATTATCATAAAACTAAAGAAGGTGAAGGACAAGCTGAAGTAGCAGGATCAAGTCAAGTCAAAGAATTACACATTTAAGAAGGGTCGGGATCACTCCCTATGGAAGCTCAAGAAATTGATGTGGAGAAAGTTTTGGATCATGTGCTCCTACTGGTATGGATGAACTTATAAATTTATCTCAAACTATAAAGAGAAATGTTAATTATAGAAACTTAGATCATTTACTTACAATGGATGTGGATAATTTGAGACCACTTGCTAATTTTCAACCCTTAAGTATTGCTAAGAAGAGGTCAATGAATATGATAGCAAGAGAAATATTGGCTAAATTTGATAATTTATAAACACTGAACAAGCCCAATTTCTTTTACTTGTACTTATAAAAAAAAAGTTGGAAGGGGCATTAAAATTATTGGGTATAGATGCAACATCAAAGAAGAGAAAAGTTGTTGACATGCAAACTAATATGATTGAAAATATTGGGAAAGGTTTGAACCAGGTAGGGAAGTGATCTTGAACTAAAGATAAGACCATTATAAGAAAATTTATGTTGACATCCATTGTAGGTAACCCTATGCTCCGAAAAAGACAAATATCTTCAGTTTCATCTCATATTGGTTTTAGTAGGAAAATAATATCATGATACGTTAATAGGAGAATGCTTTTGGATGATAGCACCTTAGCAGACAATTGAAAAATCATGTGTAGAGCTCCTTGTTCTGATAGGATTGATGGAGGAATCAAGAATTTGGTCACATTATTTTGGAATGATAATACATGTCCTTCATTAAACATTAGAGATGTTATCAAAGATAGAATTTCAGCTAATCAATATGAATATCATACAAAACATTGGTTGCAAACAACACAACATTAAATGTATGTGTCATTTTGTAGCTCAAATCCTAATATAAATATTGGGCAAACATTGTTTGAAAGATTGAAGCCATATTATATCAGGACAAACAAAGTGTTTGAAACTTGTTTTCGTTATCATATTGAATTTGATCTCAACTATCAAGCTTTTCAAAATCTTGTAGAAGACACTTATGGTTTTGAAAATGCTCCTCCTAGTAGACGAAGTGATTTCTTCTCATCCATTTTATGTGAAAAAAGAGATGATGCAGCTGGACAAATAAATTGCATAAAAGGAATATGTCAAACATGTGCTGATTTGACTCTTTTTCCTTTGAAAAATGAAAACATTGATGTAACAAAGATGATAAATTGCAATAGTTACAAATATGTAAAGAATGAAACAAAATTTAGGAAAGAATCCAAAAGGTTAGAATATGTTGAAGAGGAGATAAATGTTGGAGTATTTATGGACAAATTTAAAAAAAATGATTCAACCCTACATTCATCATGCTTTTTTTGAAAAGTGGAAAGCACAACAATTCCAAACATTGAGAGATAATTTCTCACTTGGAACTATTGTATCAGTTGTTGATTTTGCAGAAAACTATACCTTTGTTCATCAAAAGGCAATTCAATCAGAATAATATTTTTTAGAAAAAATTACTATTATGGTACATGTGTGTTATCAACACACACAATTAGATTTGAAAAATATTTAGAGCACATCTGAAGCATGGGTCATCAAGAAGAAATATCATTTTTATATAAGTGATGATAGAGAGCATGACATTCATTATGTAGAACAATGCTTCAAGATGTTTTTTGCAAATTTGAAAGAAAGAGATATAAAAATTGATAAACATTATGTTTGGTCAGATGGATGTGCTGCACAATTCAAATCATCCAGACTATTTTATGCACTATCTAGATATCATCATAATGAAAACATACCACATGTCTGGAGTTTCTTTGAGAGTGGACATGGAAAAGGTGAACATGATGGTGTTGGAGCTTGCATCAAATGTGCTATATGAAAGTATCAAATGAATTATAAGCGGGTTCATATTAAAAAATGCACATGATGTTGTTGAATGGTGAAAGACACATTTCACACCAAATGAGAATGACACATCATCAGGAATGACTCAAGCGGTACCACATAGAAAATTTTGAGAGATAAAAGGTATGCACGCATTTTTAAATTATTCAAGTGTTTAAATTTTTTATGTAAATTATTTATTCGAATTATATTTATAGAATGTAATATTATATATGCATTTGTTTAGGTGTGGATAGAAAAATTATGCATGGTTGCAAGAAGATAGAAAGGATGCGATCTTTGCATTCAGTTATGAATATGAATTATCACAATTGGACATTGAACACTAGGGACTACTCATGCTTTTGTTGTCACTGCATTGCTAACAATTATGAGGAATGCATCAATCAAGACCATGGATATGTAGGTGCATGGAATCTAGTGCCACTAGTTTTTATGGATACATTTGATAGAGATGAAGATGATAACTTTGATGATGTTCCTTTGATTTCTATGGATTACGATCATATCTCAGGATTGGTAGAAATTGGTAAGTATATATTTCAGATTATATGGTCCATTGAGCTGCATGTATCTAGATAGATAGATTTATTGAACTAAGTAAATTTTAATATCTCACATGCATATATATATATTTATTTTGCAGGAGATGTCTTTGCAGTGATTGTTGAGCATGGTAACCTGATATGCCCTCATCATGGCCTTCCCATCATAAAATGGGAATACCTCTCATTTGATGATTTCCTTGGGGACACAGCTCTGGATCATCTCCAAGGAAACATCACCCGATACCTATGCTCTCAACTCTCAAAAAATAGTATCTACAACCTGTGGTGTGAAAGAAGAGTGGGATCTCAATCTAGCAATCATATCCTCCAAACTCTTCAATAGAGTGACACAAATATATCTATAGATGTCATCTGGCTTAGATGTATGGATGTCGTGTCTAAGTCTATCCATCTCTATCTGAGCTTTTTGAAAGATGCTCGCCAGATCAGGAGTGTGAGGGGCATCATGAGCTGGTACATCATGTGCAAGCACATCTTGAGTGGCCATCTAGATGTAACATACATGAAAACTAAGTGTTAACAATTAAGTACTTGATTACATGTTATAATTGTGTGTAAAATGGAAACAAATATAGATGAATATATAAGTTTAGTATTATTAGGTCTTAAGAGGTCTTATTAGGTCTTAAGGGGTCCTATTAGGTCTTAAGTGGTCTTATTCTAGGTCTTAAAGATCCTAAGGGTTCTTAAAGAGGTTTATGTCACAATAGGGGTCCTATTAGGTCTTAAGGGTCCTTGGGTGTACTAAGGGGTATTAATAGGTCCTGTTAGGTCAAGTAAGTGATTTTATTAGGTTTTAAGGGGTCCTATTAGGTCTTAAGGGTCGTATTAGGTCTAAAGGTTCCTTGGATGTACTAGATTGGTATTAATAGGTCTAAAGGGTCATTGGATTTACTAGTAGGTCTTAAGGGGTCATATTAGGTCTTAAGTGGTCTTATTCTAGGTCTTAAAGATTCTAAGAGTTATTAAAGATTTTTATGTCATAATAGGGGCCCTATTAGGTCTTAAGGGTCCTTTGATGTACTAAGGGGTATTAATAGGTCCTATTAGGTCAAGTAAGTGGTCTTATTAGGTCATAAGGGGTCCTATTAGGTCAAGTAAGTGATCTTATTAGGTCTTAAGGGGTTCTATTAGGTCTTAAAGGTCCTATTACATCTAAAGGGTCCTATTACATCATGTTAGGGTTTCATACATGGTTTTAAGGTTTCATGCTAGGGTTCAATATGGTTAAGGTTTCATGTTCTAGGGTTAATGTTAGAGTTTATGTCAAGATTTATGTTTCAGTTTCATGTTAGGGTTAATTTGTTAGAGTTTCATATTAGGGTTTCATGTTAGGTTTCAATATGGTTAAGGTTTCATGTTTAGGGTTTCATGCTAGGTTTCAATATGGTTAAGGTTTCATGTTAGGGTTTCATGTTAGGGTTCAATATGGTCAAGGTTTCATGTTAGGGTTCAATATGGTTAATGTTTCATGTTCTAGGGTTACTGTTAGAGTTTATGTCAAGATTTATGTTTAAGTTTCATGTTAGGGTTAATTTTTTAGAGTTTCATGTTAGGGTTCAACATGGTTAAGGTTTCATATTAGGGTTCAATATGGTTAAGGTTTCATGTTAGGGTTAATTTTTTAGAGTTTCATGTTAGGGTTCAATATGGTTAAGGTTTCATATTAGGGTTCAATATGGTTAAGGTTTCATGTTAGGGTAACTAATGTTAGAGTTTATATTGATTTATGTTTTAGTTTCATGTTAGGGTTAATTTGTTAGAGTTTCATGTTTAAGGGTACTACTTGGTTTCTTAAAAAGTTTTAAATTTTAGTGTAGGGGTCCTAAGGTGTAAGTTACTTGGGTCCTCTAAGTATCTTAAAGTGTACTAGGACATGTACTAAGGCATGTAATATTTTAACATCTAACTCTACATGAATAACATATATACATGTGTAACTCTAAAATATATATGTACATAATTTAGAGAGAGAAAGAGAGAGATATTACTAATAAATTTACTAACTTTAAAAGAAATTTAAAAGAAAATATTTTTAATTTCTAACATTCTAAGTTATGATTTTTTATCATTTTCTAACATTTTCTAACATACTAAGTTACATTTTTTATAACATTTGCTAACATTCTAATTACATTTTTCTAATGTTTCCTAATGTATACTAAGTTACATTCTAATTACGGTTTTCTAATACTTTCTAATGTATGTACTAAGTTATAATTTTCTAATATTTTTTAATGTTTACTAAGTTACAATTTTCTAATATTTCCTAATGTATATACTAAGTTACAATTTTATAATATTTTCTAATGTTTACTAAGTTACAGTTTTCTAATAGTTTCTAATGTATACTAAGTTACAATTTTCTAATATTTGCAAACATATTCTAACATTTATACTATGGGTTTTTAATGTTTTCTAAAATTTTCTAACATTCTACTATAATTTTCTAACATACTACTATAATTTTCTAGCATATTCTAAAATTTGAACTATCATTTTCTAACATTTCTACAAACTAAATATTATTTAAAACAAATAATTAACTAAAATAAATATAAAACATATAATTTAAAATAAAAAAATGAGAAAATGTGTGTACCTGATACTACTAACAATCACAAGAGCTCAAAGAAGCTCGGGAGCTGCTGACATCGCACTAGTTGTCACGGGTTCTCTCTAAGCCCTCGGTCCACAAATATTTGACAGTAAATAATGAAAATGAAATGGGTCGCTAGAATTTTATACAAATTCTGGCAAAAAATGGCTTCACACAAAGTCAGCCTTCACGTGAAGTACCCTATGTGGGCTACTTCACTTGAAGCCTTTACTTCACGCGAAGTTCCCCAAATAGGGCACTTTGCGCGAAGCCTTTTAATCACTTCACTCGAAGCCACCAAAAAAGTTTTTTTTTTGGAAGTCCAAAATCCTTCGTCCCGAAAATTGGAAAACACTATTGTGGGATCAACCCAATGTTAGTTGGCTGAAACTGAATTCACAACTCGGTTAACACCGAACTTTTTGTGTTGCCCAAGTGAACTTAGTCAAAACATAACTTGTTCAATACTTGACTGAGCTTGGTCAACACTGAAAATCACTTGTCATGAACTAGCTGTGCTCATTTTGGATGTAGACATTTGTGTAACATCACTACATAAGTGTATATACATGTGTAACATCAATGAAAATACACAATTGAATAATTGTCTTCAATTATCTCCCTCTTTGGCATTGATGACAACACAACATGTCATAATACAAATAATTATAGAGAAACATAAAACTTTCTTTAATGTCCTTAGCTTCATTCTGATTCTTATCCAAAAACTCCCTCTTACATCAATCTTTTTTTTTGATAAAATTTCTCCCTCTGATTTTATTTCTCTGATACACTGATTTCTTTCAACTCTCCCTCAAATAATTTCTTTTATATGACATCAAAAAACTCTCCCTCTTTGACAACAAATGCCAAAGACTCCATCCAATATACTGTCTCTCTTTTAAGTTGTAATGTACCTATTTTACTGATTCATATGCAATAAGATGTAACAAACTTGCATCAACTGATAGCTCTTATCTGTAGCTCAGTTGATGCATCACTAAACTATGTTTTAGTGAGCTTCAGTTGGGGGAATCACCCCTAGCTTTCCTCTGAGATACAAAAATGCATCCTTAGGTAAAGGTTCAGTGGATATGTCTACAATTTGTTATTTAGTATTCACATATGCCAACCTTTAAATATGTTCCTTGTCATTATACCTTTTGTCTGATATCCAGTTATTTTCTATGGTGGATGATGCCTTCTGACATATTATTTAGCAAGTGTAGGCTCCTTTAATCTTGATTCTGGGCTTGCTCCACGAGGTTCACCATGCTCAAACATTTTTTTCTTCTCTTGTATTTGATACTCAAGTTCCACTGTCTGAGACTTAGTTTCCTCTGTCAGGTCCCTCTGTCTGAGACTTAGTTTCCTCAACTACCATCTTAGTTTGCATTGTCTGCAACTTGGGTTGAACTTGTTGTAAAAAATTTTGCACTGATGAATTCAATGGATGA
Organism: Thuja plicata; assembly: GCA_018584345.1. NCBI lineage: Eukaryota > Viridiplantae > Streptophyta > Pinopsida > Cupressales > Cupressaceae > Thuja > Thuja plicata. The sequence goes on along the minus strand of MU228121.1, from coordinate 258,160 downwards.
CATAGTTTCTATCCAATCACTATTGCTTAAGTCTTAGGAATAGTATCAGGTTTATAATACACAAAGTTCTTGTAGTCTTCAGGTTCTTTACTATTCTATTCTTCATTTATTTCTACAAACTCATCAATCTTTACATGCACACTTTCTATAACTTTATGAGAAGCTAGATTCAAACATTTATATGCTTTTATTTTACCAGAGTAGCCTAGGAACATGCCTTCATCTCCTTTTACATCAAATTTTCCATTTCTTTCTTCTTTCAAGATGTAACATTTTCTTCCAAATACTTTGAAATAACAAACATTGGGTTTATAGCCATACCATAGTTCAAAAGGTGTCTGATTAGTACCTTTCTTTAGTTGAACTTGGTTCAAAGTGTGTACTGTAGTGCTGGTACCCTCCTTCCAGTATTTTGTTACAACATTCTTTTCAATCATCAGGGTTCTTGCACAATCTATAATGGACTTGTTCCTTCTTTCTGCTATACCATTTTCTGTGGAGTATTAGGGGCAGATACTTGTCTTTTGATTCCTCTCTCATTAAATAATTCATTGAACTAATTAGAAATGAACTCACCTCCTCTATCAGATCTTAGGCATTTTAGTTTCTTTCCAGTTTCCTTCTCAACTCTGGCAAGGTACCACTTGAATTTATGAAAACCTTCTGATTTTTATTTGAGAAACATAACAGTCATCATTCTTGAATGATCATCTACAAACATAATAAAATATCTCTCAAGTGTAACTTTTTGTTCCAATTGGTCCACACAAATTAGTATGCACTAACACCAAGACTTCTTCAGTATTGTAGTTCTTTCTCTTCAAACTAGATTTTCTCATCTTCCCAATTTGACATTTTTTGCATAAAGCCAACTCGGGTTTCTTGAAAATAGGAATACCTCTTACTCTTTTGTTCTTTCTTATGTTCAAAATCTTATCAAAATTCACATGACATAACCTTTTATGCCATAACCAACTTTCTTCTACTCATGCAATAAAACATGAACTTTCAGTGAGATCAAGATAGAATAAATTACCTTTTATTTGCCTGCTAGTTCCTACTAGGTTTCCCTTACCATCTAGGAGCTTGGCCTTACTATTCATGAATTCTACCTTGAAACCAATTTTATTTAGTTGTTATACACTTAGTATATTTAACCTTAGTCCTTCAACCCATAAGTATTATCACATTTGATTCCTTCAGTTAGATTAATGCAACCTTTTCCTTCCACATAGCAAGGTTCATCATTCCCAAAACTAACACTCCCACCATAATAGTGCTCAAGATGTTCAAATTTAGTCTTATCACCAGTCATTGGATGAGAACAACCACTATCAATTATCCATGTGTCATTTTTACCAATATAAGAGAAAAATGTTGTATTTTCATCTTCTTCATTATCTGACTCATCCTTAATAGAAATGTAAACCATTTCATCTTCATCTTCATCACTATCAAAATATTTAGCAATATAACAAGATTTCTTACCTTTTTCCTTGTAGCTCTTGTAATTTTTGAAATCTTTCTTGCCTTTGTACTTGTTGAATTTTTTCTCATATTTTTCTTCTTTGTTCGAACACTTGGCAGCAATGTGAGCAACCTCATTACATGAAAATAAAATCAATGGTATTCTTCCTTTATACTTTCCTTTGGCAGCTCTCATTGCAAGTAATGCTTCAATGATTTCTATATTTTCATCATCAGATTCATCATCACTATCACTTTAAATTTGTTTTCTTTTTGAGTTTCTGTCCTTCTTACCAAGGTTTAATTTAGCTTTGAATGCAGACTCAAAATTGCTAGGATTAAGAGAATAATTGTCAAAATTGTCCAATTCAAAAACTGATAACCTTCCAATCAATGCATCTAGGGTTATATCATTATTGCACCTTAGCTCTTGAATAGCTAAAACTCTAATTGCATAGATAGGAAGTAAAGTTCTCAATACCTTACTAACCATTGTTTTGTCTTCAATTGTTTCACCGACAGTTCTGATGGCACTGACACTCTTCTTAATTCTTTCAATGTATTTTGTAATGTCTTTTCCTTCTTTCATTTTCATTAGATCAAACTGACCTCTTAGACTCTCTTCTTTGGCTCTCTTCACATTTTCATCTCATCCATGAATCTCCTATAGTTTCTTCCACATATCATATGCAATAGGGCAGTCCTTGACTTCATCAAATCTGGAATAGCTAAGTGAAGAATCTATATCAATCATCATTATATTATGATGCTTCATATCCACCATCTGATCCATAGACATGGGTCTCATTGATTACACATACTTGTGATCTATGAATTTCAAACTAGTATCTTCAATAGTAGATAGATGTATCCTCATCAACTCTTGCCATGCAACAAAGTTATGTTTGTTCATCTTGGGGATCTCCCTTCTATAAGACATCTCTGATCTTTATATTAGGCCTTGAAACCTTATCTAAAATAACCAAACAAATCTGATACCAATTGTTGTAAATGAGTTGAGTAACTGAGAGGGGGGGGGGGGGGGGGAANGGGGGGGGGGGGTGAATCAGTTACCATGAAAAAAAATCTCTGTCCCTTAGATGTCTTAAGCAACATATCACTGTCACTCGGTTAATTAAGATATTCTGTTGTAACTCGGTTAACAAAGCAATCTTAATATATTCAATGTAAGTATTTTTTATTAATTATGTGCATAAACATAAATCATGAAACAAACAACATGTACACAGATGAAACCAAGATTTAATGTGGAAACCCAATATGGGAAAAGCCACCAATGTAACTAGTTACTATTTTTCATTCTTTTTAAGTGAGCCCTGTTAGGAGCCAACCCTGTTAAAGGTTACAAAAACACACTGGTAGGTGTGACCCTGTTAAAAGATTTAAAACACCCTGTAAGGAGTGGCTTTGTTAGAGGTCTTCAAACACTTCAATATAAAAATGCTACCTTGTGACAGGATTTACAAAAATAATGGTAAGTCTACTCTGTTAAGAGATTTAAGATCACTGCTACAATTGTTAGAGAGTAATAATGAATTGACATGTTTGTGTAAGAAACTATATTTTCTAATTCAAATCTTTGTTCTAGCATCAAAATAGATCCTTATTGATCAAATATTCTTTTGCAGCTTCGTCTGGATATTCTATCCTTACTTAGAATCCCATCTAATTTTTCCTTCATTCTTTATATCATAAATTCCACACATACACATCCACTTTCAAATATTCAATCCAAACATGACCTTTCATGTATATGATAAGCCTTGTCAAGTCGGCTTGAATACCTTTCCAAATAAACAATAAAACTTAATTTGGTCAGCTGCAATTAACCAATTATACATAAAATATAAACCACTCTTAGTCGGCTAACACTGAATGCACAACTTGGTTAACACCAAACTTTCTGTGTCGCCTGAGTGAACTCGATCAAAACAGAACTACTTCAATACTCGACTGAGCTCGGTCAACACTGCAAATCACTTGTCATGAACTAGTTGTGCTCAGTTTGGATGTACACATTTGTGTAACATCACTACATAAGTGTATATACATGTGTAAAATCAATGACAATACACAAATGAATAATTGTCTTCAACAATATGAAATACATACAATTTGTTGAAATGAATGAAATGTCAAATGTCAAATGTCAAATGTGAAATGTGAAATGTGAAATGAATAAAATGTGAAATGTGAAATGCGAAATGGGTTGATGAAATATGAAACGCATAAAATTTGTTGAAATGAATGAAATATGAAATAAAAGAAATGTGAAATGTGAAATGTGAAATGTGAAATGTGAAATGAATGAAATGGGAAATGTGAAATGGGAAATGTGAAATGTGAAATACAAAATGGGTTGATGAAATATGAAATACATAAAATTAGTTGAAATGAATGAAATATGAAATGTGAAATGTGAATGTGAAATGTGAAATGTAAAATGTGAAATGTGAAATGAATGAAATGCGAAATGTGAAATGCAAAATATGAAATGTGAAATGAATGAAATGAAAAATGAAATGTGAAATGAATGAATTGTGAAATTCTAAATGAGAAATGTGAAATGAATGAAATGTGAAATGTGAAATATGAAATGTGAAATGAATGAAATGTGAAATGTGAAATGAATGAAATATGAAATGTCAAATGTCAAATGTCAAATGCCAAATGTGAAATGGGTTGATGAAATATGAAACACATAAATTTTTTTCAAATGAATGAAATGTAAAATGTGAAATAAATGAAATGTTAACTTTTAACTGCGAAATGTGAACTGTGAAATGTGAAATGAAAGAAATGTGAAATGGGTTGATGAAATATGAAATACATAAAATTTATTAAAATGAATGAAATGTGAAATGCGAAATATGAAATGTGAAATGAATAAAATGTGAAATGAATGAAATGTGAAATGTTAAATGATAGGTGTGAAATGTGAAATGTGAAATGTGAAATGTGAAATGAATGAAATGTGAAATGTGAAATGTGAAATGAATGAAATGTGAAATGTGAAATGTGAAATGAATGAATTGTGAAATGTGAAATGTGAAATGTGAAATGTGAAATGAATGAAATGTGAAATGTGAAATGCATAAAATTTATTGAAATGTGAAATGTGAAATGAATGAAATATGAAATGTAAAATGAATGAAATGTGAAATGTGTTCAATGTGAAACATGCAATATGAAATACATAAAATTTGTTGAAATGAATGAAATGTGAAATGTGAAATGTGAAATGTTAAATGAGAAATGTGAAATGTGAAATATGAAATGTGAAATGTGAAATGTTAAATGAGAAATGAGAAATGTGAAATGTGAAATGTAAAATATGAAATACATCAAATTTGTTGAAATGAATGAAATGTGAAATGTGAAATGCATAAAAATTGTTGAAATGTGAAATGTGAAATGTGAAATACGAAATACATAAAATTTGTTGAAATGAATGAAATGTGAAATGTGAAAAGTGAAATGTGAAATGTGAAGTGTGAAATGTGAAATGTGAAATGTGAAATGTGAAATTTGAAATGTGAAATGTGAAATGTGAAATGTGAAATGAGTGAAATGTGAAATGTCAAATGTCAAATGTGAAATGTGAAATGTTAAATGTGATCAATGTGAAATATGAAATAAATAAAATTTGTTGAAATGAATGAAATGTGAAATAAATGAAATATGAAATGTGAAATGCATAAAATTTGTTGAAATGAATGGAATGTGAAATGTGAAATGTGAAATGAATAAAATGTGAAATGAATGAAATGTGAAATTTGAAATGCATAAAATTTGTTCAAATGTGAAATGTGAAATGTGAAATGTGAAATGAATGAAATGTGAAATGTGAAATGTGTTCAATGTGAAATGTACAATATGAAATACATAAAATTTGTTGAAATGAATGAAATTTAAATTGTAAAATGTGAAATGTGAAATGAATGAAATGTGAAATGTGAAATGCAAAATATCAAATGTGAAATGAATAAAATGCAAAAATGAAATATGAAATGAATGAAATGTTAAATGTCAAATGAGAAATGTGAAATGTGAAATGAATGAAATGTGAAATGTGAAATAGATAGGAACCTCATTAATGTTATAGGGAGTGGAATCAAAGACCATCCACTATCTGTCCCAAAATTTTGTTTTTGTTTTAAGAGTTTCAATTTCCCTTGGATTTTTAAAGAGTGTTCAAATGTCATCTTTTGTGATTTCTTTCTTTTTTATACCCTCATATGATAATTTGTTTTCATAATATTGTTTTAGTTCTTCTCTTTTGTTGTGTCATAAATTAAGTTGCCCACTAACTGAACCTACGTGGGTCAAGATTAATTCTAATGATTTTGAAAGTGTTTCCCTTCCATGATTTATAAAAATAGAATCTTCTAACCTCCTAATTAAAGTTTCTATTTTTGTTTTCCCTCTTTCTATTTGGTTAATCAAATTTTCACGTGTTCCAGTAGGAGATTTCTCGATTGGTGGAGGTAGTTGGGATTCATTTTCTTGGTTATTTTCAAAATCCATTTGTTCATGAGGAGAAGATGGAGGGTTTGGTTTAGTTTTTTTTGTGGGAAGATCATTCCTTCCTGGAAATTAAAATAAAATCTATTTTAAAAGTCTAATTAAACTTAAAATTTAAGAAAAGAAACTTTGAAAATTAAATTTGATTGAAAACTAAAAATTAAACCTAAATTTCAATACAAATAAGAGACATAAGTTGTAGAATCACTTACCTCTTCTTCTAGTTCGACCTTGATGACATCGTGGAGTAATTCTTTGCTTCAATTTGATGGAGAAAACACCCATAATATATCGCGTACACACTGTATGTCTAATTTCTTGGTTGGGCGCGGGTTTGAACAAACAAAATGAGCCACTTTTGTGGCTGCCCTAACCTTATAATAAACCAAAGCACATGAACACTATAGCACGCACACGCTATGGTTTAAATTGCCTAGGGTTAAGGCCTGGGAAATCAAAGCCATAGCATGTGCAGGCTATAGTACGTATGCGCTATAGCCCACACACGCTATACCCATTTCACATTTCATATTTCTCATTTCACATCTCATATTTCATTCATTTCATATTTCACACTTCACATTTGATTCATTTAAATATATTTTATGTATTTCATATTTCATATTTCAAATTTCACATTTCACACTTCACATTTCACATTTCAATCATTTCACATTTTACATTTTATATTTCAACAAATTTTATGTATTTCACATTTCATTCATTTCAACAAATTTTATGCATTTCACATTTCACATTTGGGTGATCCCACAACAGTGGGTTACACTTTTTTGAAGGAAGAAATTCGTCATGAATCCGTGAAGTGGGAGGATTTAGTCGGGTACTTTTGATAGAAAGTGCCTGATTGTTTCGATCGAAACATTCATAATTTTGATCAAAACTACTTTTTTTGCTTAGTTTCGATCGAAACTAACCTAGTTTCGATCGAAACTAAGTTAGTTTCATTTGAAACTAAGCTAGTAAAGATTTTAGTGGGATTTTGAACCATACACATGTTAAACTAAGAAATTACTTTTGATAGAAAGTACTTTCGATCGAAACTAATTAGTTTCAATCGAAAGTACTTTCTATCGAAACTCCCAAAATTGAGGCTATCTGCAAAGGCTAACATAAATCTGCAGTTTTCATGGCTTCGAGGCTCAAGTGCGGTGCTCAAATGGAAGAATAGGGACATCTTCTTTTGCATTGCACAAGTACTCTGAACAAGATTTCTAACGAATATAGATTTGAAAAATTTTGAATTAATTAGGTCTATGTATTTTGACGTGCATCAAATGTAGGTTTTTTATCCAATATAAACTTCCAAGTTTGACGTTAAATGAAAAATAGTAGAAAAGAGAAAAAAAATTTGAAAAATAACAGTGCTCTCCAGCTTTGAGTCTTCTTTCTATCAAAAAAAAAAATTGAATTTCGATAAATACACAAGTTATTAGCTATGCAGTCAACATATGTCACAATTATGGTTTACTCTACTTCAAATGTTCATAAAATATGCAATAATCATGATAATGTCGTCAAACCAATTGCATGCCCTCTGTATGGATGTTACAAAACCAAATTTAAAAGAAACGCATTGATATCTATTTTAGAAAAAAAGTTATGTTGTACGAAGTCATTGTACCTTTTTGAAAATGACATTTTCAACAACATAGCAGTTTTAGTGGGAGAAAAAAAACCATTAAAATCAATGAAAAAAAATAAAAAAAATATATTTAGAATATAGACAGAAAATCCTAAAAGACTCTAGTTTACTTCATCTTCTGATTTCAAATAGTTTAACGACAATATGCATCCGAATGTGAAAGTTTTTCTCAAAATGTAGACTTCAATGTCCGTTTAGGCAAAAAAGTGTAACCCACTATTGTGGTATCACCCATTTCACATTTCACATTTCACATTTCATATTTCACATTTTACATTGCGCATTTCACATTTCATTCATTTCCCATTTCCCATTTCACATTTCACATTTCACATTTCGCATTTCACATTTCATTCATTTCACATTTTACATTTCATTCATTTCAACAAATTTTATACATTTCACATTTCACATTTCATATCACATTTCACATTTCACATTTCACATTTCACATTTCACATTTCACATTTAACATTTAACATTTCATTCATTTCACATTTCACATTTCACTTTTAACATTTCACATTTCACATTTCAAATTTTGCATTTCATTCATTTCACATTTCACATTTCACATTTCAAATTTTATATTTCACATTTCATATTTCATATTTCACATTTCATTTTTTACATTTCAAAATTCACATTTCTCATTTCACATTTCACATTTCACATTTCACATTTCACATATCACATTTCATTCATTTCACATTTCACATTTGTGAGGCCTACCCCAGTCTGACATAATCTTAACACTATTTCTCATTTATATGGTCTCCAGTCAATACTAATTTTGCTATAGTCAGAATTTTGGGACACATGTATTACTTTATGAATCTGTGGAAACCTTTGCTTGTATACAAACACCTGATTATGTAATCGTGAAATCTATATAATACTCTATGTTAGTGATGCAGATTTCCCTACAGAACATAGTTTTGATGGTTTTATATATTGGATTAGTATGTGGATGTTAGTTATAATCAAGATGCAAATTTATTAAAAAGTTATGTTTATGCATGTGGAATAGATGCAGATATTGTTAAGTTCAATAATCTTTGATGTAAGTGTGAGTGAATGTGTGTTCAACTTACATTATGTATTCTATTATTTTTATGTATTGATTTATTGGACCTACTGATGTGTGCAATGAGTGTGCAGAAAAGTTGACCATGGTACTAATCGGGGATTC
>MU228121.1:221145-244337 GCA_018584345.1 Thuja plicata | reverse complement strand
GGAGGTGAAGGGTAGAAATCTGTTCATGAGTCCATGTGTGGCCATGGAACAAGATTATATATGTGGTACTTAGGAATGTTGAGTCCATGTGTGGCCCATTCCTAGTGTATGTATTTTGTATTATTGGATTTCTCCTCTTGTGGTAGTGCTCTTTCACCCCTTTGTTTTAGGTCTTTTGGAGACCTATGTATATCCTTGGGTAATGGGTATTTTCTTGTGTTCCTATTTTCAGTTTCCTGGTTGATATGTGTGTATGTATCCCGGTTCAGTTCTTGATACCCTAGCTCGGGGGTGGCCTTGCAAAGGCCTAGGTTGGGAGGTGAGCCTCCATGGTCAACCTTGATATTCTTGCAGGTTCAGATAAAGTTTCTGAAAGTTTAACCGATGCCTTGGTGTCTTGGATGCAATTTCTCCCTCAAAGACTTGTTTCTGTTCAAGCTTTTTACCTTGTAAAATTTGAAAGGTTTTGAAAAATGTAATTTCTTGTATATTTAAATTAGAGTTGTTTATTTCTATTAATAAAATAAGTATTTGAATCTTTATTGAAATGATGGTTACCCCAAAATGAATTAATGAATGTTTTTCAAAAAAATAGTGGAAGATGAATCTTAAGGACGATAAATTTAATCGATGTTGTTAATATATTGTAAACTTTCAATTAAATTAATTTGTGAATTTGCATAGGTGTATTAAAGAAAGAAAATACTACATCGTCCATAGTTAATATAACATGTTTGAAAGGAATATTATGATCTTTAGATTGAAGGTTTTAGTGCCTAGATTTTGGGGCATGACAACATTTCACATTTCACATTTCATATTTCATATTTCATTCATTTCACATTTCACATTTCATTCATTTCAATAAATCTTATGTATTTCACAATTCACACTTCACAATTCACATTTCACGTTTCACATTTCACATTTCACATTTCACATTTCATTCATTTCAACAAATTTAATGCATTTCACATTTCACATTTCACATTCCATTCATTTCAATAAATTTTATGTACTTCACATTTCACATTTCATTCATTTCAACAAATTTTATACATTTCACATTCCACATTTGTCATTTGTCATTTCACTTTTCACATTCTATTCATTTCATGTTTGATTCATTTAAACATATTTTATGTATTTCACATTTCATTCATTTCAATAAATTTTATGTATTTCATATTTCACATTTCAATCATTTCAACAAATTTTATGTATTTCTTATTTCACATTGCACATTGCACATTGCACATTGCACATTGCACATTTTACATTGAACACATTTCACATTTCATTCATTTCACATTTCACATTTGATTATTTTCAACATATTTTATGTATTTCATATTTCACATTTCACATTTCACATTTCATTTATTTCAACAAATTTTGTGCATTTAACATTTAACATTTAACATTTTATTCATTTCACATTTCAAATTTCACATATCATTCATTTCACATTTCACATTTCACATTTCAAATTTCACATTTTACAATTCACATTTCATTCATTTCAACAAATTTTATGTATTTCATATTTCATCAACCTATTTCACATTTCACATTTCCCATTTCCCATTTCCCATTTCTAATTTCACATTTCAAATTTTACATTTCACATTTCATTCATTTGACATTTCACATTTCACATTTCATTGATCTCAAAAAAATTTATGTATTTCATATTTCATCAACCCATTTCACATTTCATTCGTTTCAACAAATTTTAAGTATTTCATATTCCGTCAACACATTTCACATTTCACATTTCGCATTTCATTCATTACACATTTCACATTTCACATTTCATTTATTTCAACATATTTTATGTATTTCATATTTCATCAACCTATTTTAGTTTTCAAATTTCACATTTCATATTTCATTAATTATACATTTCACATTTCATATTTATTGATTTTAAATTTTTTTATGTATTTCAGATTTCATCAACCCATTTCACATTTCACATTTCAACATATTTTATGTATTTCATATTTCACATTTCACATTTCATTCATTTTACGTTCCACATTTCATATTTCATTCATTTCAACAAATTTTATGTATTTCATATTTCACATTTTACATTTCATTCATTTAACATTTCACATTTCATTAATTTCACATTTGACAATTCATATTTCATTCATTTCAACAAATTTTATGTATTTCATATTTCACATTTCACATTTCATATTTCATTCATTTCAACAAATTTTATGTATTTCACATTTCACATTTCATTCATGGGTATGTGCAAGATCATGGTATACCAAGCTATGACTGTAAGTGGCAATGAAAATTCAGGAAATCAAGGTTAGTCAACTTGATGTAAAATGTTGAACATCTTATCAACCTTATGCAGAAAAGTTGTAAGAACAGAATCTGTAGGAAATTGAATGTAGTTTCTAAACTACCAGCCCTTGTCTGGAAAAAATAATAATCTAATTTTTAAATATTTTAGATTTCAATGTAGTAGTATGGAAATTTAAGGAAAAAGATAAATAGTACATGTATGTTTGACCACCTTAATCACAATCAAATGATGATATATTTTCACAAGATTCTAAATATAAGTAGTAGACTCATGCTCGGATGTGACGCATATTTTTGTGTAATTTTTTACCAAATAAATCATTAATTATAATTTTTTGCTACAACTTATTTAAAATAAAAAACTCTCGTGTCTGACCACCTTAACTAATTCTAAACTTTACAAAATTGCAAACTTTTTTTTCTTATAGTAGGTGAAGCATAGAATGTGACGCATGTTTTGGATTTCAAAAAGGTTAAACCGTTTGAAAGTTATAGCTATTTTTCAATCAGTCTATCAATCAGGACATTAGAGATAACTCAATTAGAAAATAAGTAATAATTACTTACTGAACTCAAATTCTGACAGCAATTATATTGATGGAAAGCTGATAATATCTTTAAGAAACCCTTTTTGTTTCATCAATTTCAGGTGAAAAAAGGTCGTTAGCTACATGGTCTAAGTCTGGAGATCAGAGAAAATATGGTGAACATGTCGTTTGGGTTGACCATCCATGTTTGACATTGGAAAGCCAAAACCCAAAGGAAATACCAAGCCTAATCGTATATCTAATATTATCGGATATCCGATAACTCCCGCCCAAATACAACATTTTTATTTCAAACCTCTTTTCAATTTTATGATTTTATATTTTTATTTTATATATTATAATATTTGTTTTAATATTAATATTAGATGGTAATAGCATTAGTATTATATAATTATTAAATATTAGTATTGTATTATATAAATTAGTATTAATTATTTATTAATATTTATATTATAACAATAATACCTAGAGAGAGAGAGAAATGTAAAGTAAATATAATATTAATATTAGTATTAATATAATATTAATACTAATATAATATTAATATTAATATTAATACTAATATAATATTAAAATTAATAGTAATATTAATATAATATTAATATTGTTAAAATATAATAGTAATGTTTGGTCCCAGAAGCACATTTTTCTATAGAGAATTTCACATGAAATCAGTTGTGAAAGACAAAAAAAACACTTTGTTGACTATTTTTGTTGGAATCTCTATATTATCAAAGGTTTTTGCATCACCTTTTTGGCCTCACCATGAGGAGTAGTAGTCATCGAAAGCATAAACAGAAGAGGAAGCTCACAAATGAAGAGAGAGGAAGTGTATAGAGAAATTGATAGGGTTGCCCATCGGAATAAGAGACAAGGTATGTTAGATTTTAATGAAGATGTGGGCATAGGCCCACCCTTAAATGCAGTTTCAAGTGAAGAAGAACATGAATTTGAAATGATTTATAGCAATAATATTGAAAATGAGAATGTAGGGATTGAAGATGAAAATGTAGGTTTTGAAAGTGAACATGTAGATGTGGATAATGGAAGTGTGGACATTGACAATGACAATCCACTATTTGAATATGAAGGAATTGACAATGATAATGGTGCACAAGAACCAAATCAGCGTTACACATCTCCAAATTATATGAGAAATTAAGTCCCTTGTGAGGAAGAGAGACAAACTTCATATTTGAGACATTCAAGAAAAACAAAATGGTTACTTGAAATTGATGAGAACATAATGAGAAATATCGATGGAAAGTGATCAAAAAGAACCGTTCAGTTGTGGGTTTCAAAAATTTTTGTTCAATTTTTTAGCCACAATACATTGTTTGAGCAATGCCAATTGTTTGTGCAATTGTTAAAGATGCAAAAGATGAGACCTATTCTAGTCAAATTAAAGATTAGTGTGAGTAAGAAAAAGGAGAGGAATGCTATTATTGTGAGAAATATTTTTAGTTCTCTCAATACCATTGGGAAGAATACCAAGGAAAAAGACAAGAGAGTCGCTAGGAGGTTTACTACAACCTCCTTAGTAAGTCATCATTTGAGAAAGGCTCGTTTGATGAGACAAACTTGTGTTGACTTGAACCTAAAACATAAAACTTTAGATAGAGCACTTGAAATAAGAGAAAGACTTAATGACCCTCTTCGAAAAGATAAATGGGATTATGGTGGGAGACTTCCATGTTGTGATAAGAAGCTTACCGATGATGTGAAGGATCAAATTCAACTATTTTGGCAATATAAATCAAGAGTGTCACCAAATGTGAAGGATGTCTTGAAGTTGATAATTGGCATTCGAGACCACACCCCGCATCCAAAACATTATTTGGAGGTGATTCAAACAATGTTGTTCAAAAAAATTTGTGAGACACATCCAACATTGCAAATATCACAAAGATCTTTTTAAGAATTGAAGCCTTTTTTTGTGTGCCTCTTGAGATTCGAAATACTTGTTGTTGCAAATATCATGTGGAGTTTTCAATGCATCATGAATTTTTATGATCCATTCATTTTACTTTGCATACTAGTGAAATATTGGAGGAGTGTGGTACAAGTGCTCTTCCAAAATCATCAAGAGACTTGCTAGATCATTTTTTATGTCCTAGAGATGATAGATGTTTCTTTTATAAACAAGATTGCTTAAATGACAAGTTTTGAGAGTGTGGTGGGCTAGTGAAGTTTGTTTCATGTTTTCATGAGGGCTGCAAACATGATTTTGGAAAGACAATTGTCCAAAAAAAGGTATATAAAACCGTTAAATATACATTGAAAAGTGGAGGTGAAGGCTCTAGATGTGAGTTGGTTACAAAAGAATGCAATGTAGCTGATTTTATCTTAGATTTCAGGAAGAATCTATTTTACAAGTATGTGAGGCATAGTCACAGGTCTTAGTGGTTGGATCAACAATCCAGGATTTGTAAGGACACTCTCGCGATTGGCACTTTTATATCAGTCATTGACTTTGCAGAGAACTATATATTGCATCCCCAAAATGAGTTAAAAGCTCAATATTACAATTCTATTCATGTTGTTATTTTTGTGCACATACCATATAGACATTCCCCTGATAGTACATAAGATGACTGGAAGATAATATGAGGATACCATTTTTATATAAGTGATGATAGATCTCACTCTCATGATTATGTCCAATATTGCTTTGAGAAATATTTTGAGTGGGTGCGGGAAAATTATATTTCTATGGATAGACATCTCATTTGGTCAGATAATTGCACAGGACAATTAAAAAATGCTTGTATGTTTTATTGGTTATGTAGAATGCATGTAGAGAGAAGTGTAACTCATATTAGGAGTTTTTTTAGGCTGGACATGGAAAAGGGGAGCATGATGGAGCAGGTGCATGTGTAAAGAGAGCTCTATTTAAGGAGAGATTAAGGATTTCAGGTGCAGAACTCCTTGATGCTCATTCTCTTGTTGATTATGATGACATGTAACTGATTGAATGTTTGAAGATGTTAAGTTGATAACCAAAATGCAGAAGGATAATGCAATACATTAAATCAGTTAATGGATTGTATTGTCATTGATGTCAACTTGATATAATCTAATTAGTTATAGTCAAAGTGTCAAAGACTTTAGAGGATTAGATAGATAAAGATTATGCTTTCTATAACGCATAAGAGACAAGAATTCACATTGTGACTACAAACATAGATGGTTAGTAGAACCTAACAGATAGATATCACCGACATTCAAGTCACAGTGATGCCCAAGCAAGAAAACTGACGAGCAGAATCACAAGCAAACCTGACAGCCAAAAACATATTGTAAACTAACGGAGAAACCCGAAGAGAACTAAAGTGTTGACCGACACTATCAGAGAGTTAACCAAAATTAACTGGAGTTCACAAATGACAAAATATCTAGTTGGAAGAGATAAATATAGAGTTAACTGGTAGTTATCATTGTTTTCATTGACAAGATAAGCTAGAGATAAGTAATTTATTTAAAGTTGATTTGTCCAGTTGGCAAAAAGATCTCAACGAGATAAAAAAAGAGTTTTGCTTTAAATCTGATTGGCAAGAATTGTGGAACACACAAAGATCAAGAAAATCAAGAACCTAACAATGGTGATATCATTTCTATTTAAGAGACAAATCAATTCATTACGAATTGGTGTGGGGAGAAAGAGAATAGAGGATGCTAAATAGAAACTAATGAAGAGCAACTTCATACAGTGTTGATCAACAAGTTGAGAAAAGAGCTAAAGAATTCTCCAGACACCGAGCAACAGAGCATAGCATCAACAAGCAGAATCAAAGGTATAAATAGATTTATATTGATCAAAATAGTTTGTAAGATTACAATAGATCTGAAAATCTGCAAATATAGTTGTATATGTGAACAAATCATATTGTTTTAGTTTAACCATTGATTCATAAAGTCTCTTAACCGAGCGGGATTTAAAGATCCTTTCTATATTGAGATACATCTAATGGAGTATCAAAATTGTTTTCATGAAGATAGCATGAGATGCCAGATACCTATTGACAGGCCAAGTGAGTGTTTGATCAAGGATGGTAGCATAGAGATTCCCGATATCAAGTGACAGACTAAAATTTTAAATCCTCTAACAAGGTCACACCTAAAAGTGTGTTTTTAACCTTTAACAGGGTTGGCCCTTCACCGAGCTCACTCCAAAAGAGTGAAAATTTTGGGTTAACGGTCCCAAGAGGTTTTTCCCTTAACAGGGTTTCCATGTTAAAAATCCATGTGTCAATGTGTTTATGAGTCATTACTTTAGTGTTTTGAATTACACTTAACTTAATTGGATTGATTGGTATACTCTAGATAATTTATTGTCTTTCCATAAATTGACAGACTGCTAATCGGTAAATCTATAGTAGAAGGTTTTACAAAGCATTCTAATGAGTAGTAAATTGATATAAGTATTTGGAGGCATTAATCTTATAGGACTAAAGATAACTAGAGGTATAATTTTGTGGTACTAAGTTTTAAGGGTTGATTATTGGAATATTTTTGAGGTGACTGATTCACNGGTGACTGATTCCCCCCCCCCCCCCCTTCAGTTATTACTAACAATTGATACCAGAGCTTGTGTGCTTAGAAAAGGAGTTTAACAGCTCAAAGAAAAAGATCACAAGATGAACAAATGAGATGTGCCCAAGTTGAATAAAGACAACTTTGCATCATGGAAAAGCAGAATAAGAATCCACCTATTAAGTATTGGAAATGATATTATTCAATACTTAGATATTGAATATGTGTTGCATATAGGACCTCATACTCTTGAACAATTAAGAGTCAAGCATGAGCATAACTACATGATGATAGAACTTGCATCATCACTCTTCGATGCCGATTTTGAAGATGTCAAAACCTGTACCTCTGCTAACAAAATGTGGGATAAGTTGAAGCTTGTACATGGAGGAGATGCCAATGTACTCAGAGCAAAGGAAGAAAGCCTAAGAGGAAGGTTTGATGACCTAAGGATGAAAGAAGGAGAAAACATTACTCAGTATAGCAACAAAATGAAAGAAGTAGTCAATGATATCCGAGGAGTTGGAGGTACACTTGAAGAGGAGACAGTGGTAAGAAAATTATTAAGAACCTTATTGCCTGTTTATGCTATTAGAGTTTATTCTATTCAAGAAATGAGAGCAGTTGCAAACAATACAGTCACTCTAGATAATCTGATTGGTAGACTAATTTCATTTGAGATGAATAACTTTGACAATAGTATCTTACCATCCATAGAATCTGCATTCAAATCTTCCTTAAAGATAAGCAACTCAAGTCATAGACATGCTGTTAGAAATGATAGTGACAGTGATAATGAGGATCAAGGACTTGATGAAATTGAAGCACTTATGGCTAGAAGATTGTAGAGAGGCAAAGACAGATATAAAGGTAATTTACCACTTGTATGTTTAAATTGTAAAGAGGTTGGACACTTTGCTGCAAGATTTCCAAATCGACAAAAAAATGATAGAGGAAATGATAGACCTTATGAGAAGAAGTTTGACAAAGATGATAATAGAGAATAACAGAGCAACCAACAAACTGACAAGAGAGATACCCAAGACTACAAGGACAAAGGGAAGAAATATTGTTACCTAGATGAGAGCAGAGCTGATGACACTAACACCAAATGAGAAGAAGACATCAAGATGGTCTTTGTAGCCATGAAGGATGATTTAGATGAAGATGAATATTTGTATGTACAAACTGCATTCATATCTAAAGTTAGTAAAAATGATGTCTAGATCTTAAATAGTGGCTGCACTCACCATATGACCGGTGATAAACAAAATTTTGAGACTTTTGAATACTATAATGGTGGTTCAGTAAGAATGGGTAATGATACACCTTGTCCAGTTGAAGGTAAAGGAACCATAATTTTGAATAAACTGATAAAATGTGAAAATGCTTACTGGGTTAAAGGACTGAATTACAATTTTTTAAGTGTTTCTCAGTTGAACAATTCAGGTCACAAAGTAGCATTTTAAAATAAAAGGGAAAAGATCTTCAATGAATCAAGAAGGTTGATTGGTACTGGTGAGCAGACAAAAGGTAATCTTTTCTATCTTGATGACACTAACACCACTTGTTTGATGGCTATAAATGAAGACTTATGGTTGTAGCACAAAAGATTGTGTCATGTGAACTTTGACAACATAATAAAGATAAGAAACAAAAGGAATGTCAGAGGCTTACCGACGATGACTAAGCCTGAGCATATCATGTGCAAGAATTGTCAAGAAGGTAAGATGACAAAGTCTAGTTTCAAGAGCAAAACTCATACATCTACTACAATTCTAGAATTAGCCCATACAGATCTATGTGGATTGATGAGGAAAAAGAGATACTATGGAGAGAGGTATTTCATTCTCTTTGTTGATGATTTCTTTAGAATGATGACAGTCATGTTTTTTAAAGATAAATCAAGAGAATTTAAGATGTTTAAATGGTATAGAGCAATGGTAGAAAAAAAGTGAAAAGAAACTGAAATGCTTAAGTTCAGATAGAGGAGGAGAATTTACTTCAGAAGAATTCATGGAATATTGCAATGAGCATGGAATTAAAAGATAGGTTTCCACACCAAGAACACCACAGCAAAATGGAATTGCTGAGAGGAGAAACAGATCAATTGTTGCCTGTGAAAGAAAATTGATGATTGAGAAAAGCTCACTCAAAAATTTTGGAGGGAAGTTGTCAGTACTGCTGTCTATACACTAAACAAAGTACAATTGAAGAAGGACACAAAGAAGACACCATATGAGCTTTGGTATGGTCATACACCCAATGTAAGTTACTTCCAAATCTTTGGTAGTCAATGTTATATATTGAAGGATGATAGAAATGGAAAAATTGACTGAAAAAGTGAAGAAGGTATCTTCCTAGGGTATTCAACCAAAATTAAGGCTTATAAATGTCTTAACAAGTCATCTAACAAAATCATTGAAAGTGCAAATGTGAAAATAGATGAATTTGCAGAAAAGAATGATAAGGAAAGAAAAAAGGAACCAAAGGATGACAACATGTTTGTTTATATAAAACATGACACTCTACCCGAGCAATAGTGTGTCGCTCCTAAGAATCAGATCATTGGACCCGAGCATCAAGATGCAATTACTGATGATCAGGATAAAACTCAAGATTATGTTCTAAACAATGGAGATGAAAATGAAGGTGAAGAAGATAATCAGAATGATGAACACAGAGCTAAACTGAAAATTTCCAAGTATGTCAGAAGGCATCATCCACATAACCAAATCCTAGGAGATAAGAAGGCTAGAACAAGAAAAAGAAGAAAATCACTAAACACCAGATGTTTACTTTGTGTTTTGAGCCTGAATCTGTTTACAATGCACTTGAGAATGAAGAATGGGTTAGTGCTATGAATGAAGAGATAGAACTATTTGAGAAGAACAATACATGGACACTAGTACCTAATGACATGTAAGTGATTGAATGTTTGATAAATGTTAAGTTGAAGATAATGCAAGGCATTAAATTAGTTAATGGTTTGTATTATCATTAATGTCAACTTGATATCATTTGTACGGTCATGTATATAATGCCAAATAATTTAGAGAATCAATGGAACAAAGGTTATGCTTTCAGCAATGCATAAATGTCAAGTATTCACCAAGTGACAGACAACATCGATGGAGTGCACACCATCGGTAAAGGTAAAGAAGAAAAGTCACAGTGATACCTGACGAATAGAAGACAGTGTTGCTCGATAAGTAAAATCCAATGATTCCTGATGGACAGAGATTCTAAAGCTGACTGGAGCCACACCAATAGAATTGGCAGTTGTAACTGACAACTAACTATAGAGTTGACCGACAGAATAGAGAGTTCAGAAAATGACAAAATATCTAGCTGGCAAGAGCTAAAGATAGACTTAACTGGTCATTTTGTTTTTTGTATTTGACTAGAGTTAAGTAATTGATTTAAAGCTGATTTGTACAGTTGGAAAAAAGATAACTACAAGATAAATTAGGAGTTATGCTTTAAATCAAATTGGCAGGATTGTTTTTCATGCCAAGAATCAAGAATCAAGAATCAAGAATCAAGAATCAATAATCAAGAATCAATAATCAAGAAATGGTGAATATCATGTCTATATAAGAGACAAGCTTAATTCATTTCCATATGCATGGGAAAGGGAGTGAATAGAAAGAGGATGCTAAAGAGAAACTGATGAAGAAGAACTTCATACAGTCTTGATCAATCAAGCTGAAGGAGAGCTAAGGAATTCTGCAGACACCGACGAATAGTGAAGCACAACATCATAGAGCAGAAATTGTGGAGCACAAATAATTGAATTGATACATTGATCAGAGAGGTAATGTACTTAAATAGATCTAAAAATATGCAATGCAAAGTTGCATTAGAAACAGGTCATAGTGTTTTAGTTTAACCATTGAAGCATCAAGTCTCTTAACCGAGGACTTAAAATTCTTCTATATATTGAGGTACATCCCAACGAGTGCCAAAAAGGTTGATTCATGAAAGTAGCATTGGACTTGCCCGATACCTATTGATAGTCTAAGAAGGAGGCTGATTCAAGGATGGTAGCAATAGATGCCTGATACTAAGTGAAAACCTCTATGTATAAAATCCTCTAACAAGGTCACACCTAATAGTGTGTTTGTAACCTTTAACAGGGTTGGCTTCTAACAAGGCTCACTTTAGAAGAGTGAAAATTTGGGGTACTAGTCGCAGTGGTTTTTTCCCTTAACAGTGTTTCCATGTTAAATCCATGTGTTATGTGTGTATGGTTTATTACTTTAATGTTTTACATTTCACATATGCATTTCTGGGTTGATCGGTATACTCTACTTATTTACTAAGTTTCGGTAAATAGTTTTACTATTTATCGGTAATTAAGGAGAATAAGGACAGAAAAGGAAAACTGACAGATAGTTAATCATTATAAGCATTTCATGGCATGCATCTTGTAGGGACTTAATAATCTGAGGTTTATTTGATTGGTGGTACATAGTTGAAGGATAAATTTTGAGGCCACTGATTCACCCCCCCCTCTCACTTATTACTAACAATTGGTATCAGAGCTTGTGCGCTTAGAAGGAAGGTTTCAAGACCTAAGTCAGGATCACAAGATGAATAGACGAGATGTTCCCAAGTTGAAAAAAGAAAACTTTGCTTCATGGACAAGAAGGATAAGACTCCACTTATCAGGTATTGGTAATGATGTTATTTAATTCCTAGATACTGAATATGTGTTGCCTACAGGAGTACTGATAGTAGATCAATTGAGAGAGAAGCATGAGCATAACTGCATGGTTATAGAGATTTCTTCCTCACTCTTTGATGCTAAATTTGAAGATGTCAAGGATTTCAAAACTGCAAAGAAGATGTGGGACAAACTGAAGCTTGTATGTGGAGATGATACAAATGTTCTATGAGCCAAGGTAGAAAGCCTTAGAGGAAATTTTGATGAGCTTAGAATGAAAGAAGGAGAAAACATCACACAGTAAAACACAAGGATAAAAGAAGTAGTCAATGCTATACGAGGTGTTGGAGGTACACTTGAAGAGGAGATAGTGGTAAGTAAAATCTTAAGAACCTTATTGCCTATATATGCTATTAGATTTTCTTCCATTCAAGAAATGAGAGCAGTAGAAAACAATATAGTTACTCTTGATAGTTTAATTGGTAGACTGATTTCATTTGAGATGAATAACTTTGACAATAGTGTCTTACCAAACTTAGAGTCTGCATTTAAGTTCTTTATGAAAATAAGCAAATCAAGTCATAGACACTCATCTAGAAGAGACAGTGAAATTGAAAGTGAAGAAGAAGATCTAGATGAAATAGAAGCACTTATGGCTAGAAGAATGTAGAGAGGCAAAGCTAAATACAAAGGAAAGTTACCACTTGTATGCTTTAATTGTAAAGAGATTGGACACTTTGCCGCAAGATGTCCTAACAGAAGAAAAGATGACAAAAGCAATGAGAGATCTTTTGAGAAGAAATCTGAAAGAGTTGATAACAAAGATTACAGAGGTTACCAACAATCAGAAAGAAGAGATACCCAAGACTACAAGGACAAAGGAAAGAAGGATAGCTACCTAGCTTCTTGCAAAGATGAAGATACTGACACTAAACCTGATGAAGACATCGAGATGGTATTTGTAGCTATGAAGGATGATTCAGATGAAGATGAAAGGTATGTATAAACTGCACTCATATCTAAGGTTAGCAAGAATGACATCTGGATTATAGATAGTGGTTGCACTCACCACATGACCGGTGACAAAGAAAAGTTTAGCACTTTTGAGTATTACAATGGTGGTCTAGTAAGAATGGGTAATGATACACCTTGTCCAGTTGAAGGTAAAAGAACAATAATGTTGAATAAGATGATTAAATGTGAAAATACTTACTGGGTAAAGGATTGAATTATAATCTGTTGAGTGTTTCTTAGCTGAATAATTCAGGTCACAGAGTAGCATTTGAAAACAAGAAGGCAAAGATCTTCAATGAATTAAGAAAACTGATTGGTACCAGTGAACAGACTAAAAGTAACTTATTCTATCTGAATGATACTAACACCACTTGCTTAATGACTTGAAAAGAAGACATGTGGTTGTGGCACAAAAGATTGTGTCATGTGAATTTTGACAACATGATGAAAATAAGCAAAAGAAGAAATGTAAGAAGCTTACCGATGATGACAAATCCGGACAACATCATGTGCAAAAATTGTCAAAAAGGTAAAATGACAAAGTCAAGTTTCAAAAGTAAAACCCATACATATGATGATATTCTAGAATTATTCCATACTGATTTATGTGAACCTATAAGGACAAAGATTTATTATGGAGATAGATATTTTATTCTCCTTGTTGATGATTACTCTAGAATGATGCCAGTTATATTTCTAAAAGATCTGAAGCATTCAAGATGTTTAAATGGTATAAGGCTATGGTAGAAAAACAAAGTGGTAAGGATTTGAAATGTTTGAGATCAGATAGAGGAGGAGAATTTATATTAGATGAATTCACTAATTTATGTAAAGAGCATGGTATAAAAAGATAGGTTTCTGCACCATGAACACCATAGCAAAATGGGATTGCTGAGAGAAGGAATAGATCAATAGTTGATTGTGCAAGAACACTGATGATAGAGAAAGGCATCACTCAAATCTTCCAGAGGGAAGCTATCAACACTACTGTCTACATACTTAACATAGTACAATTAAAGAAGGACACAAATAAGACACCTTATGAGCTATGGTATGGTAAAACACCCAATGTAAGTTACTTCAAAATATTTGGTAGTCAATGTTATGCCTTAAATGATGATAGAAATGGAAAGCTTGATGCCAAAAGTGATGAAGGTATTTTTCTAGGGTATTCTACCAAAAGCAAAGCTTTTAAATGTCTCATCAAGGAATCTAACAAAATAGTTGAAAGTGCAAATGTAAAGATTGATGAAATTGCAGAAAAGAATGAGCTGGAAAGCACAAAAGAAATAGAGGAATACAAAAAATTTATATATTGTGAAGAACCCAACACTCTGCCCGAGCAATAGTTCTTAATTCTAGAACAATAGAATGTTGCAACTGACGGTCAAACTGTTGTTACCTACAATCAGGATAATGATCAAGATAATGTGAAACGTGATGAAGAATGAAATGAAGATCAAAATAATGATCAAGCTGATAGACAAAGAACTATACCTATACTTGCAAGATATGTAAGAAGGAACCATCCAGAGGTCCAGATCATAAGAGATAAGAAAGTTGGTACAAGAACAAGAAGTAAGTCTTTAAACTCAAATTGTTTAATTTGCGAGTTTGAGCCAAAATCTATCAATGTTGCACTAGATAATGAGGAATGGATAAGTACTATGAATGATGAGATGGAGCAGATTGAGAAGAACAAAACATGGTCACTTGTGCCAAGACCAGATGACAAAAATGTCATCGGTACAAAATGGATATTCAGGAATAAGCTGAACGAGAATGGAGAAGTCACAAGGAACAAAGCAAGACTAGTATGCAAAGGGTATACACAAGAAGAAGGTATAGACTATGGAGAAACATTTTCACCCATTGCTAAGCTAGAAGGAATAAGAATACTACTTGCTTATGCTGCATATAAAGGATTCAAAGTATATCAAATGGATGTCAAGTCAGCATTCCTAGATGGAATACTTGAAGAAGAGGTATACATTGAACAACCAGGAGGGTTTGTCAATCCATACAAGAGAAACATGGTATGTAGACTTCACAAAGCCTTGTATGGATTGAAACAAGCTCCTAGAGCCTAGTATGAGCAACTTCATTCCTATATAATAAGTATTGGATTTGTAAGGACTATTGAAAATAGTAATCTTTATTTAAAGGAAGATACTGATGCTAACACTTTGATTGTTGAAATATTTGTTGATGAAATCATATTTGGAGGTAATGATATGCTATGCAAATCATTTGCTGATGAGATGAGAAAAGAGTTTGAGATGTCTATGTTTGGATAGATCAATTTCTTTCTTGGTCTACAGATCATTCAACAAAGTGAAGTTATTTTCATTACACAGTCTAAATACATCAAAGAGGTCCTGAAAATATTCAAAATGGAAGATTCCAAACCAGTTGGAACACCGATGGTTACTGGATGTAAGTTGACAAAGGAAAACAAGACAACAGAGGTAAATGAGACTTTGTATAGATTAATGATTGGAAAACTCATGTATGTTGTACACACTAGACTAGATATTACACATGCAGTAGGAATTGTTGCTAGATTTTCTGCTAATCCAAGGGAATCACATATGACTACTGTGAAAAGAATTTTAAGATATCTAAAGAATACTAAGGAATTTGGCTTATGGTATAGAAGAGAAGGAAATTTTGAACTTAAGGTGTTTACCGACGCTGATTGGGCTGGAAATCTTGATGGCCGAAAGAGCGCAACTGGAGGAGCATTCTTTATGGGTGACAGACTTGTCACATGGATTAGCAAGAATAAGGGATGCATATCTTAGTCTACTGTAGAAGAAGAATATGTTGCTACTGCTACAAATTGCTCAAATATTGCATGGATCAAATAGTTGCTGGAAGGTATGCATATGAAGATCTCAGAACCAGTGATTATCTACTGTGATAACACTAGTGCAATAAACATTTTCCAGAATCTAGTCATGCATGCCAAGACTAAACACATTGCAATCAAGTATCATTATTTAAGAGAACAAGTTCAAGAAAAATAGGTGATACTTGAGTATGTGCAATCAAAAGAACAATTAGTTGATATCTTCACCAAGCCACTATCCAAGGATACATTTGGGTACTTGAGAAAGAGACTAGGGGTCAAACCCTTGTCTACCAGTCATTAAAAGACTAAAGGCTACATCATCCTACATATTATCATAATATCATTCATGTTGATGTGAGAAAAGAGATGAACTTCAAAGATACATCTATATATAGAGAGAGGTATATATTAGAACCAAGCACCAGAGCATATTAATGTATTATTAATGGATAAGGGAAATTCAAGGAATATATTATGGATGGAGAGAAAAGATTGTTTGACATGAATGTCAGACATCTATGAGATATTTGTTTGGCATTGTTGTCAAAGGGAGAGAGATTATCCATATTATCACATTCTTATGAAAAAGAGAAAGATTATCCATTATCAGATTACTCCAACATGGAGAGATTATATCCTTAGGGAGAGAAAATTGTATGAAAGTTTATACAAAGGGAGAATTGCTGAAAAGAGAAAAAGACATCATAAAAGAGAGAATAGGAAAAGGAGAGAAATTGACACAAGCAAATTACTCAACACATCAGAAGACTAAAAAGCTGCAAGAATCAAATCTAAGCTAAAACAGAGCTTACCGATGATCAAACATTTATCAGTTAACAGAACTAAATGATTGGTAGTTTGATGAATCTCAACTGTTGTATTTCATATTGTATTAGAAACAGTATAGTGTGATAATATATTATGTTTCCATCAATGCCAAAGGGAGAGATTGATGACATGTAACTGATTGAATATTTGATAAATGTTAAGTTGAAGAAAATGCAAGGCATTAAATCAGTTAATGGTTTGTATTGTCATTGATGTCAACTTGATATCAACTGTACGGTCATGTATATAATGCCAAAGACTTCAGAGAATCAATGGAACAAAGGTTATGCTTTCAGCAATGCATAAATGTCAATTATTCACCAAGTGACAGACAACACCAACAGAGTGCACACCATCGGTAAAGGTAAAGAAGAAAAGTCACAGTGATACCCAACGAACAGAAGATAGTATTTCTTGACGAGTAAAATCCAATTATGCCCAATGGATGGAGATCCCAAAGATGACTAGAGTCACACCGAAAAAACTGGTAGTTGTAATCGATGACTAATTGTAGAGTTGATCGATGGAACAGAGAGTTCATAAAATGACAAAATATCTCGCTAGCAAGAACTAAAGATAGACTTAACTAGTTGTTTTCTTTGTTTTATTCGACCAAAGTTAAGTAATTGATTTAAAGCTGATTTGTACAGTTGGTATAAAGATAACTATGCAATAAATAAGGAGTTATGCTTTAAATCAAATTGGCTAGATTGTTTTTCACGCCAAGAATCAACAATCAACAATCAAGAAACGGTGAATATCATGTCTATATATGAGACAAGCTTAATTCATTTCCATATGCATGGGAAGGGGAGTGAATAGAAAGAGGATGATGAAGAGAAACTAATGAAGAAGAACTTCATACAGTCCTGATCAATCAAGCTAAAGGAGAGCTAAGGAATTTTGCAGACACTGACAAACAGTGAAGAACAACATCATAGAGCAGAAAGTGTGGAGCACAAAGAATTGAATTGATACATTGATCAGAGAGGTAATGTACTTAAATAGATCTGAAAATTTGCAATGCAAAGTTGCATTAGAAACATGTCATAGTGTTGCAGTTTAACCATTGAAGCATCAAGTCTCTTAACCGAGCAGGACTTAATAGTCTTCTATATATTGAGGTACATCCCAAGGAGTGCCAAAAAGGTTGATTCATTAAAGTAGCATTGGACTTGCCTGATACCTATTGATAGTCTAAGAAGGAGGCTAATTCAAAGATGGTAGCAATAGATGCCCAATACTAAGTGACAACCTCTATGTATAAAATCCTCTAACGAGGTCACACCTATTAGTGTGTTTGTAACCTTTAATAGGGTTGGCTCTTAACAGGGTGTACTTCAGAAGAGTGAAAATTTGGGGTACCGGTCCTAGTGGTTTTTTCCCTTAACATGGTTTCCACATTAAAATCCATGTGTTATGTGTGTATGGTTTATTAATTTACTGTTTTATATTTAACATATGCGTTTATGGGTTGATCGGTATACTCTTCTTATTTACTGAGTTTTGGTAAATAGTTTTACTACTTATCGGTAATCAAGGAGAATAAGGACAAACAAGGAAAACTGACAGACAGTTAATCATTATAAGTATTTCATGGCATGCATCTTGTAGGGACTTAATAATCTGAGGTTTATTTTATTGGTGGTACATAGTTGAAGGATAAATTTTGAGGCCACTGATTCACCCCCCCTCTCAGTTATTACTAACAGTACCGAGACCAGATGACAAGAATGTCATCATTATTAAATGGATATTCAGAAACAAGCTGAATGAGAATGGAGAAGTCACTCAAAATCAAGCACGATTAGTATGCAAGGGATATGCACAAGAAGAAGGTATTGATTATGGTGAAACCTTTGCACCCGTTGCTAGACTAGAAGGAATTAGAATATTACTTTCTTATGCTGCATTTAAAGGATTCAAGGTATACCAAATGGATGTCAAATTTGCATTCCTAAATGGAATACTTGAAGAAGAGGTATACATTGAATAACTAGAAGGATTTGTTAATCCAGACAAGAAAAACATGGTATGTAGACTACACAAAGCCTTGTATGGATTGAAACAAGCATCGAGAGCATGGTATGAAAGACTTCACTCATATCTCATTAGCATAAAATTTGTTAGAACAAGTGAAAATAGCAATCTGTACTTAAAAGAAGATATCGATGGTAATATTCTAATTGCTGAAATTTTTGTTGATGATATCATTTTTGAGGGAAATGAACTGTTATGCAAATCCTTTGCTGATGAAGTGATCAAGGAATTTGAAATGGCTATATTTGGAGAGATCAAATTCTTTCTTGGTCTACAGATTCTTCAACAAGATGCAGGCATTTACATCACTCAGTCCAAATACATCAAGGAAGTGCTAAAGATATTCAGGATGGAGGATTCCAAACCAGTTGGATTACCGATGGCTGCTGGATGAGGACAAGAAAAATGAGGTATATCAGACCTTATATAGATTAATGATTGGAAAATTGATGTATGTTGTTCACTCCAGACTAGATATAGCACATGCATTGGGGATAGTTGCAAGATTCTCTGTTAATCCCAAAGAATCACATATGAATGGTGTCAAAAGAATTCTGAGATATCTAAAGAACACTGAGGACTATGGCTTATGGTACAAAAGAGAAGGAAAATTTGAGCTACAAGTCTATATAGATGTTGATTGGGCTGGAAACAATGATGACTGAAAGAGCACAACTGGAGGAGAATTCTTTATGGGTGAAAAACTTGTCACATGGATAAGCAAGAAGCAAGGATGCATCTCTCAGTCTACTGCAGAAGTAGAATATGTGGTTGCTGCTGCAAATTTCTCAAATATTGCATGGATCAAAAAATTACTAGAAGGTATGCATATGAAGATCCTTGAACTAGTAATTATCTATTGTGATAATACCAGTGCAATAAACATTTCTAAGAATCCAGTCATGCATGCTAAGACTAAGCATATTACTATCAAGTATCACTATCTAAGAGAAAAAGTGCAAGAAAATGAAGTGACACTAGAATATGTTCAATAAAAGGAACAATTAGCTGACATATTCACCAAGCCATTACCAAAGGATACTTTTGAGTATCTAAGACAGAGACTAGGGGTTCAACCCTTGTCTATCGGTCAGTAATCTGACTAGGAGGTTGCATCAGCCTATACAACATCTGAAGATAATTCATTTTGATGCATACACTAAGATGGACATCAACACATACATTTGTACACATTAAGGTACATATCTGCACCAAAAATCAGAACATTGTATTGCTGACGGATAGGGAAATTCAAGGAGTATATTATGCAAAGGGATGGAAGATGATATAGATGATAAAATAAGGAGAATTATTTCTGTTTGGCATTGTTGTCAAAGGGAGAGGAATATCTCATTATCATAAAAAAGGGAGAATTACTATCATGGAGAGATTATATCATTATCCATGAAGAGAAGTTCATGTGAATCAAAAATGAAGAGTCAACCAATATTCTAAGGGAGAGAAATTGATTACATATGAAATATCCATCTAAGGGAGAGAGTTTAGACAAAGGAAAAAGAATTTTGTCAAAGGAAAAAGATATTATCAAGAAGAGGAATAGTCAAGGAAGAGAACATATTAGACCAGAGATATCAGATGATACATCTATCTAGTGAAGGAATTAAAGATTAAAGACAACCACTCTACATGAAACAAATCTAAGCTATTTTTTAGCTTACCAAGAGCCAGACATTTGTAATAGTTACATTAGGAAAGCTTGATGAAACTATATATTTCATATTGTATTAGTGATAGTATAGTATGATAATGTAGTATGTTTCCATCAATGCCAAAGGGAGAGATTGATGACATGTAACTGATTGAATGTTTAAAGATATTAAGTTGATAACCAAAATGCAGAAGGATAATGCAAGACATTAAATCAGTTAATGGATTGTATTGTCATTGATGTCAACTTGATATAATCTAATTAGTTATAATCAAAGTGTCAAAGACTTTAGAGGATCAGAGAGATAAAGATTATGCTTTCTCTAATGCATAAGAGACAAGCATTCACATTTTGACTACAAACACCGACAGGCAATGAAACCCAATGGATAGAGATCACTGACAGTCAAGTCACAGTGATGCCTGAGCAAGAAAATTGATGATCATTACCGATGAGTAGAATCACAAGAAAACCTGACAGCCAGAAACATAGTGTAAACCGATGGAGAAGCCCGAGTAGAACTGAAGTGTTGACCGATGCTATCAGAGAGTTAACTGAAATTAATTGGAGTTTACAAACAAAAAAATATCTAGCTGGCATAGCTAAATATAGAGTTAACTGGTAGTTATCATTGTTTTCATCAACAAGATAAGCTAGAGATAAGTAATTGATTTAAAGTTGATTTGTCCAGTTGGCAAAAAGATCTAAGCGAGATAAAATGTGATTTTTTATTTAAATCTGATTGGAAAGAATTGTGGATCATGCCAAGACCAAGAAAATCAAGAACCTAACAACGGTGATATCATGTCTATTTAAGAGACAAATCAATTCATTAAGAATTGGTGTGGGGAGAAAGAGAATAGAGGATGCTAAATAGAAATTGATGAAGAGAAACTTCATACAATGTTGATCAACAAGTTGAGGAAAGAGCTAAAGAATTTTGTAGACACCGAGCAACAAGGTAAAGCATCACCGAGGAGAATCAAAGTGTAGCAAAGGTATAAACAGAGTTATATTGATCAGAATAGTTTGTGAGATTACAATAGATCTGAAAATATGCAAGTATAGTTGTATATGTGAATAGATCATACTGTTTCAGTTTAACCATTGATTCAAAAAATCTCTTAACTGAGCGGGATTTAAAGATACTTTCTATATTGAGATACATCCAATGGAGT
The DNA here is from genome assembly GCA_018584345.1 of Thuja plicata. Taxonomy (NCBI): domain Eukaryota; kingdom Viridiplantae; phylum Streptophyta; class Pinopsida; order Cupressales; family Cupressaceae; genus Thuja; species Thuja plicata. Next base: position 222,676 of record MU228121.1, on the reverse strand, counting down.
ATCAAAAAGTTTATTTATGAAGATAGTATGAGATGTCAGATACCTATTGATAGGCAAAGTGAGTGTTTGATCAAGGATGGTAGCATAGAGATTCCCGATATCAGGTGACAGACTAAAATTTTAAATCCTCTAACAAGGTCACACCTAACATTGTGTTTTTAATCTTTAATAGGGTTGGCTCTTCACCGAGTTCACTTCAGAAGAGTCAAAATTTTGGGTTACCAGTCCCAAGCTATTTTTCCCTTAACAAGGTTTCCACGTTAAAAATCCATGTGTCAATTTGTTTATGAGTCATTACTTTAGTATTTTGCATTACACTTAACTTAATTGGATTGATTGGTATACTCTAGATAATTTACTATCTTTCGGTAAATTGATAGACTGCTAATCGGTAAATCTATAGTAGAAGGTTTTACAAATAATTTTGATGAGTAGTAAATTGATATAAGTATTTGGAGGCATTCATCTTATAGGACTAAAGATAACTAGAGGTATAATTTTGTGGTACTAAGTTTTAAGGGTTGATTATTGGAATACTACAATAATGTGTTTATTGTAGTATTACTAATAGATTGGTGTACTTCATCATTTTCACAAGGGGGACTCTTGATTTAGTGGTGCATGGATTCTTTTGGTTTGTTGAGTTGGGCACAATTGGAAATAGGTTGGATTTTAAAATCGTGAAATATTCTTCAAAAATGCATTCATTTTGAAGCTCAGATGCTAGTACATGGACCATTTGGACATGAGAGTTGGCTTGTTTTTTTCTGAGGTGTCTTCAGTATGATTGGGATCAATGTGATTCAAGTGAGTGGGTTGATACGTGTGTTCCACATTATCTAACTCCTTTATCTGTCACACTCTCTGTAATAAATGATGACATGGATTTTTCACTTGACTACGACCATCTTTCAGATCTTTTACAACCAAGACATGTTTTTGCATTGGTTTCCCCATAGGGGAATGATGAGAGATCATATTACTGGTAAGCACTTTGTGTACGAGGAAAGAAAAAACTTGCACAACCGATGATAGATGATGATATGTTCACATATCCAACAGGATCACATGTTATTGCAGGAACATGGTTGCACACATACATGATTAGAAATAATGGTATTCCCACATTTGAAGACTACAAGAAGCACAAAACTATTCTCATGTATTCACACCTTGTTATAGAAGCCAATGTTAAGCTATTTAAACATCAAGGAAAACCAAAGACAAAGGAACTTTGGACTATTAGTACTATTGATCATGAAGCAATATTGAATACCCTCAATCGGAGAGATGACCCTTCAACCATACTTCAGTAGGTAAGTGAAACTCACTACAAGGTTTTCCATGTTCATTAGAGTTACGTTCAATACATGTTCATTGTAGTTTTCTACTTTATTTATTTGAGCCAATAAACTTGGTTTTGTATGTGGATTGTAAGTGCAGTTGGATACATATATGATAGATATAGGAGATTGAGGTGTGCATTTGATTAGCCCAGATCTTTTATGACAGTAAACTTCACTATGCATTG
>MU228121.1:186668-198182 GCA_018584345.1 Thuja plicata | reverse complement strand
AATTTGTTAAAATAAATAAAATGTGAAATATATAATGAATGAAATGTGAAATATGAAAAAGGAAATGGGTTGATGAAATATGAAATAGATAAAATTGTTGAAATGAATGAAATGTGAAATGTGAAATGTGAAATGTGAAATGTGAAATGTGAAATGTGAAATAAATGAAATATGAAATGTGAAATGGGAAATGGGAAATGGGAAATGAGAAATGTGAAATAGGTTGATGAAATATGAAATACTAAAAAATTATTGAAATAAATGAAATGTGAAATGAATGAAATGTGAATTGTAAAATGTGAAAAGTTAAATGTGTTGATGAAATATAAAAAACATAAAATTTGTTGAAATGAATGAAATGTGAAATGTGTAATATAAAAAACATAAAATTTGTTGAAATAAATGAAATGTGAAATGTGAAATGAATAAAATATGAAATGTTAAATGTGAAATATGAAATATGAAATGGGTTGATAAAAGATGAAACACAAAATTTGTTGAAATGAATGAAAAGTGAAATATAAAATAAATGAAATGTAAACTGTGAAATGTGAAATGGGTCGATGAAATATGAAATACATAAAAGTTGTTGAAATGAATGAAATGCAAAATGTGAAATATGAAATGTGAAATTAATGAAATGTGAAATTAACGAAATATGAAATGTGAAATGCATAAAATTTATTAAAATGAATTAAATGTGGAATGTGAAATTCATACAATTTGTTGAAATGGATGAAATGTGAAATGAATGTAATGTGAAATGTGAAATATGAAATACATAAAATTTATTGAGATGAATAAAATTTGAAATGTGAAATATGAAATACATAAAATATGTTGAAATGAATCAAATGTGAAATAAATTAAATGTAAAATGTAAAATGTGAAATGAATGAAATTTGAAATGTGTTCAACGTGAAAAGTGAACTACATAAAATTTGTTGAAATGAAGGAAATGTGAAATGTGAAATGTGAAATGCATAAAATTTGTTGAAATAAATGAAATATAAAATGTGAAATCTATAAAATATGTTGAAATAAATGAAATGTGAAATCAATAAAATGTGAAATGTGAAATGTGAGGGTCTGTGCAGGATCATGGTATGCCAAAAACTGGTGATGTAAACAAATTAGTTTTTCACTCGTCCAAAAGTGCACCCAAAAGTTTGTTGACTTTTGAGTAGGCCTGGGTGTCTGTATACCTGGCCAAGCCAAAAGCCAATGCTAAAGAATTACCAGATCTTCAATATTATCAGATATTAGATAATATCAGATATATGATATTATCAAATATTCAATAATATCAAATATCTAATATCCATCAGTAATAATATATTGTTGCCTACAGCTGGGTTAAACATTTTCATTGTGAAAACGTTGAAGTAGCCAAGCCTCTTATATCGTATAACAGATAGGGATTCGATATCAGATTTGCTATAGTTAAGAGGTAAGTGAAATTATTAGTTTCATTCTTGTTTTTTGTTTTTGGATTGAAATTTGTTGTATTTTTTTTTTAAATAGGGTTTATAATATTGTTTATTGTTTTTTAAATTGATTATAAACTAGAGTTGAAATGATAAAATCTAGGGTTGAAATTGATATTCTTTATTAATTATTGTTTTTGAATCAGATATGGTTTCAAACCAATCCAAAAACCCTCCAGATGAGTATGCGAACAATCCAGAACTACCTCAAAACTATTCCCTACCTTCAGAAAACCAACCGTTCTCAAACCCTCAACCATTACAGGATCTCATAGGAGATAATCTAAATCACCTTAGAGGATATCAGAACACATATGAAAATATCCCCACCTTGCACCCCATGTTTTCCACGCTGAACTCCATTATTGAAAGCATGGAGAAACTCACAAAACAACACAATGTGGCACTTCTTTGGCACGAATCCATGCACACCCAATTTGATGATGGGCTTGACTATGATCAAGTTATGGATCTAAATATAATAAAACATGACATGTGTAACATTTTTATTGATCCCAAAACCGGTTTAAAAGTGGACCCTAAAAAACCAAGTTGTCAATTAAATGGTGCACAAATGATGCAATACGTGACAACTTTTGGGATTGATGGTGGATGATTTTTGATAGACCACCCCCACAGCAATTTGGATGTCCCATTCTATTTCATAAGAAAATTATATGCTGAATTTTGTCTCGGTCACAAAGTCAATTATTGGAGCATGAGACAAAACTAGGGCTTAGGCTTCGGCGTTCCCTAGGATAGGCCAGGGGCATAGTGGGTGAAATCCTGCACATATGTCCCCCTCCTGAGATTTCACCACCTCCTACAGTGCAGCATCCTGACATTATTGTTGAGGCTAACTCATAGACTATTCAAGCCATTCACACCTTGAGTGATCTACTGGTTAGGAAAAGTGTGGCATTGTTGCCTCATCATGTTGATGCTTCAGGCCCTTACACATCCTCCACAAGGTCACATGTTTGTGTGCCTCATACTTGCGTTATGTACAAGAATATGTACTTGGGTCCCATGAATGATAGTGATTCATATAAATACATGTCTTTGGTTTAAGTTGATGATCTAGTTCCTTTATAATTTTTCCCATTTTTGTATATTTTTGAGGTCTCAAAGTTCTAATAGCAGGGTATCCAGTCCAAAACAACCTACCTCTTACTTTTCATATGTTGTCAATATTGATAAAGGGTGTTTGAAAACACCATTTGTTCGCCAAGTGATTCAGAATTTTTTGGAGTTATGGGTTTTGGAAGGTCAGTGATGTCCTAAAATGGTGAATTAGGTCTCCTAGCAAATTTCAAGCACTTTGTGCATAATCCATAGAATCTGACTCCACAATCAATTGATTCCTTCTGAATTTGATTGAATTAGGTCTCTTGTGGCATTAGAAACCTTGAGTCAAGTTGTTGGGTTGAAATCTCATTTTGAGTTATTGCACCTTGGGAACACTTTGGTCTGACATGCAACAACACATTCTTAATGCTACATGAGTGATGAAAAGCCTCCCCTAGTGTTTACCCAACCAACTGGAGCCGATGTAGCTGAAAGTTTGGACCCATAATGAATGGTTTGAAAGATGCACCATTGAGCAACTTTGAACTAAGCAACACTGAAAATTTTTGCACCAACTGACATCAAGTCACCAAATGGAATTCAAGTGGAATCTCCTAGAATAAAGCTACATGCTTGTAGGCCTTCCCAAGATGGTCCTTCTGCACTTCATGTATCTTTGATATCTCTCACGATGTTTGAGATATGGATCTCCAAAAATTGCTGCCCAATTTGGCTTAGTGCACCTTGGGAACAATTCAGTCCAACATGCACTGGAACGTTCTTGATGCTATGTGAGTGAAGAAAGGTCTCCCCTAGAATTTACCCAGCCAACTAGAGTCAATGGAGCTGACGGTTTGGTCCCACGACAAATGATATGAAAGATTAACCATTGAGCAACTTTTAACTCAGCAACAATGCAACTTTTTGCACCAACCAAGATCGGGTTGCCAAATGGAGTTCAAGTGGAATCTCCTAGAAGAGAGATACATTATTTTTGGCCTTCACAATATGGTCCTTATGCACTTCATGGATCTTTGATATTTCTCACGCGGTCTGAGATATGGATCTCCAAAAATCGCTGCCTAATTTGGCTTAGTGCACGTTGGGAACACTTTGGTCTGACATGCGCCAGAACATTCTTGATGCTACATGAGAGAAGAAAGGTCCCCCCTAGCATTTACCTGACCAACAAGAGTTGATGGAGCTGGCAGTTTGGTCCCACAACAAATGCTTTGAAAGATGTACCATTGAGAAACTTTCAACTAAGAAACAATGCAACTTTTTGCACCAACCGAGATCGGGTTGCCAAATGGAATCTAAGTGGAATCTCCCACAACTGAGCTATGTGATTTTATCCTTCCCAAGATGGTCCTTGTGCACTTCATGGATCTTTGATATCTCTGACAAGGTCTGAGATATGGATCTCCAAAAATCGCTGCCCAATTTGGCTTAGTGCACCTTGGGAACACTTCGGTCTGACATGTGCCATAATGTTCTTGATGCTACGTGAGAAAAGAGAGATCTCTCCTAGCATTTACCTAGCCAACTAGAGCCAATGAATCTGACGGTTTGGTCCCACAATGAATAGTTTGAAAGATGCACGATTGAGCAACTTTCAACTGAGCAACAATGCAACTTTTAGCACAAAATGAGATATGGTTGCCAAATGGAATCTGAGTGGAATCTCCCAGAACTGAGCTATGTGTTTGTAGACCTTCCCAATATGTCCCTTGTTTATTTCATGGATCTTTGATATCTCTCATGAGGTCTGAGATATGGATCTCCAAAAATCACTGCCCAATTTGGCTTAGTGCACCTTGGGAACACTTCGATTTGACATGCGCTAGAACGTTCTTGATGCTACGTGAGAAAAGAAAGGTCTCCCCTAGTGTTTACCCAAAAAAATGGAGCTAATGGTTTGGTCCCATGATGAATGGTTCTTGATGTTATCAAATTGTTAGTGGTATGTGTCTGGTAGAGAAGCATAGACTAGATGCTCGATTTCCCATAACTTTTGATGGGTATTGTTTCAAGAAAAAAAAATGGATAAATGATATTCTCTCATGTGCCCCAATGTATCCCAAGTGTTATATTTGTGGATTTTAAGGTTTGAAGGGTACTTCCTTCATTAAGTGCCCCAATTAGCAACTGGTTTGGGCTCCTGAAGAATTAAGATGGTGCAGGAGCACCTAAGCTATCCCTAAAGCCTTAGTCTAATTTTGGCTTGTAACTGACTCTAGCCAAGTTAGTGGGTTTTTTATTTGACCTTAGAAGGTCTTTCAATGTGTGTTACTAGTTGTATTAGTAGTTAGTACAAAATCCAATCTAGGTTAGGTTAGGTTAATTTCTAAGTTGTTAGTGTTTAGTTTAGGGCTAAAGTGGGAAATATGGTCTAAAAGTGTCTTAGACCTAAGAAAAATGTGAAAATTGAATAAAAAGGCATAAATGATGTTAATTCATCAAATGATATGGGTTAGAGGTCATGGAAGTTAGTTGGCATGATTAATGAAAAAGATGCTAAAATGTTGTCATGACAACATTTGCAATTTTGCAAATGTTGCATGCAACATCGACAACATTTGACTCCCTTCAAAGTAGAAATGGGAAATCAATGCTAGTGTCCTAAAAACATGGAGGAGGCATCTTAAGATACCTTTTGGCTCATTTCTCAAGGGATGGAGATTGTATTGCAAGTTTTTGAAAGTGAATAGAAGCATAGTGTTCTGGTTTTCTATAACAGTCGAGTTGCTTGGATGTTAGTAGTGTTTCAATGGATTGAAAAGGTTGATATAGTATTGGATACATGTAGTAGGAGTAGATATAATATTTTACATTCAGTGATTAATTTTTTTTGAGTTGTTTAGTTAGACTTAGTAAATTGTTTAGGAACTAGTGTAGTTACTGGTACAGTCTAGGTGAGTTTTAGTTTCATGGCTCCCCCATTGAATCCAACAGTGGAAATATTCAAAGGGTGGATGAATATGGTAGGAAAGCCTTTGTACTATGTATTTATGCAATTAGGAGGCCTGGAGAACCATTTAGATAATTTTGAAGCCATGCCCTAGGCGAGCAATGACTGTCTGGTTAGGTGCATGAGAAAGTTAAGTTTGAATGTATAAGTAAGGGTGTGTGTGAGAGATAAAAAAAAAGTGTGGTTTTAGAAGCTTTAGGGTCATATAGAGCTCTAGTAGAGAGATAAGGTCTTTTCCAATCCACTTAGATCGATTTCTAAGTAGAAATTAGTAGACTACTTGTGAAGAGCCAAAATACCCCTATTTGCCCTATATTTTAGGACACTACTGTACGGATGACTTGGGAGCCCAAGATCTTGAAAATATTTTAGGTCTTCGAAAAGGGTATCAGGATCCTAGGTTTTTTTTAGGTTTATTTTCAATTTTTAGAAAAGAATCCAGAAAAACCCTCTGAATAGGGCTAATTGGACAATTAGGCTTAATAGGACCCTATAGAGAGTTAATTTGGAACTTGACTAATTAGGGATTGAAAACCCATTGAAATGGAGTTGGAAGGGTGCATAATGAGTTTTATAATGGTGGGCATGTCCCTTGCAGCATTGGTGAAGTTGGTATGAATGATTTGTGCCCCTAATCCTACAAGCTAGAGTGAAGCATTGAGACAAAACTATTGGTATTTGTCCTTCAAGGTTAAACACAAGAGGACTAACTCTTGGAGTGGAGTTAGGATAGTCTTAGGCTTGGAGAATTGAGACTATTAGGGTCCTAGGAGAGAGGTTGGGATCCTAAGGAAGACTAGGACAAGTGGAGTCCTTATCAAGCTTGTGTGAGCACACCTTGGAGCACTTCCATCATATTGGTATCACAGCGTCTTTGATCAGGCTTGTGGTTAATGTTCCAACTAGAAGATTTAGTAGGAGAGTCTACAATGGTGACTAATACAGAGTTGGAAAATATGATATATGAGAAATAAGAGGAGAATAGAATTCTCAAAGAAAGATTATCCCAATTAGAACACAAGGTGGACCAATTAGAAGAAAAGACTGAAGAAGTGAAGGATAAGGTTGAAGGGAAAGACAAAGAGATTGTCATAGATGATGAAGTACCTGAATTTGACCCCATCCTTACTAAGGAACCATCCTTGAAACCATTAAAAGATATAAGTGGTAAAGCACTAGAAGGAGTTCCTATCTTTAGTGGTAGGATGGAACCAGAGAGAGTCCTAGATTGGATAGAAGGACTAGAGAATCACTTTGAGTGTGATGGCATCACTAAAGCCCAAAAAATGAAAGTTTCCAAGGCTAGACTAAGAGGGTCTACACTCACTTGGTGGAAATTTATCCAGGGTGAGAGAGAGAAGGAAGGGAAGAAGCCCATTGCCATATGGAAGGCTATGGTTGCAAAAATTAGAGATGCTTATGTCCCTGAGGATTATGAAATCCAACTGCATAAAAGGAGAACAAGTTTAAGACAGAAGGACTTGGATGTGAACTCTTACACTGAAGAGCTTCAAAGGCTTTGCATGAGATCTAGAGTTGTAGAGGATGAGAAGGTGAAGGTATAAAGATACCTTAATGGCCTTAAGTGGACCATATGAGATGAGATGAGTCTCTTGACTCCAAAAACCATTCAAAAGTGCCACCAAATTTCTATCAAGGTTGAAGAGAACATGAGAAAGAAACAAGATTCTAGTACTACCAGGGGAAGGTGTAGAGGAAGAGAAAATAGATGATAGAGAGGTGGATATGGTGGGAGAAGATCTGAATAAAAGAATCAAGGAGAGGCTAAATTTACTGAGTAGCAAGAAGGAAACTCCAATAGAGGGAGTTCAAATAGAGGAAAGAACTCTTATAGTAGAGGAAGAGGCAATAGTCAAGGTAGAGGTAACTATTTTGAAAACATGAAATGTTGCCACTCCAACTAGATGGGACATCCTACAAATAGGTATCCAGAGAAAGGCACTACTTCCCAAGGAACTGATAAAAGGGTAAATTATGTTCAAGAAGACACTAGTGGTGGAGGTAAACACCCTTAAGTACCCTTATGGTCAGAGGAAAGTGAGAACTTAATGATGAGGAGAACTCTGATTAAGGATCCAGTGAAAGAAGAACCTATTCTGAGGAGATCACTATTTAGAGTGAAGTGAAAAATGATGGGAAAATTTTGTAGAGTCATCATAGACTCAATGTCTACTGAAAATATAGTGTCAAAGGAAGCAGTCAGAAAGTTGAAGATGAAAATAATACCTCACACCAATCCTTACAAAGATACTTGGTTGAACAAAGGGAAACATGTCCTTGTCAATGAACAAGCTTGGGTGGAGTTTTCAATTGGGAGATATAAGGAAAAATTGTTATGTGATGTACTACCTATGGATCCATGTTTCCTACTCCTAGGTAGACCATGGAAATTTGATAGATAGGACATGCATGATGGAGCAAAGAATTCATATTCTTTCAACAAGGACAATGTGACATTCAAAATACAGTCACTATTAGAGGATGGAGAGAGGAAATATTCTAGCCCCAATGTCCTTATGGTCAGTGAGAAAGATTTTTTAAAAGTCTTAGAGGAAGGAGAAGGAGTTGGTTTTGCACTTGTATTGAAGCCAAAAGAAGAAAGTGCAGATAAGATAGTCAAAAGGATAGACTTTCTAGTGGAAGTGCAGGAGATGCTGCAGGAGTATGAAGGCATTGTTAGTGATGGACAACCATAAAACCTACCCCCTAAGAGAGTTGTAAGTGACCAAAAAGAATTCATTCTAGGAGCTACCCTTCCCAATAAGGCAACCTATAAAATGACCCCTCAACAAAATGAGGAAACTCAAAATAGGGGTGACCTACACAATTCAAACAGATAAGCTTCATACAATCATGACTTGATCATATTAAATATATAATTGATAGTAAAATACACAAAATTAAATTTATAAATATACGTACTATGGGGCTATCACTACGAATTGAGATGACTGTGACTCTATAATGGCGAACCGGTCTCACAACATCATGAGACACCACAATCTGTCAAATAAAAAATGTAATTAAAAATGAGTATGCACAAGTGACAAGTATACATGTATGCTTAAACAATCTAAAATACTTAATAACCTTCCCCTTGTAAACACCAGACGCTTGAACCCCCTGACATTGCCCCCAGTGGCAACTGGTGAAACCTCCATCAGTATGTAATAAGATAATCATAAAAATTAGAAAATACATGTATACACTATTTTAATAAAATGAAATAAATGAGTACATTAAAATGTATGTAGCATGGAAGTGTCAAGGCCAAATGAAATGGCCAAAAGCATGGACCCCATCTCCTCCTCTGTCATCAACTGGACATAAATGAAACACATAAAAAAATATAAGTGGGAAATCATTATAAGAAAATTCTATTAAAATTATGAACGTTTAAAATTAAATAAAATATAACAAGTTAACTGGTTACTCTTACCGTAGTAGTAGGAGTCCATGGCTTTGTATGCCCCTGATGCCAATCTCCATGGGGTGCTTCAGTTAATATAGTGTATTCTGTTGTATCGTCCACCTCAAATACATGTAGTTATATGCATCACTATCATTCAGGGGACCTAAGAACATATTCTTGCACATAATGCAAGTATGAGGCACACAAACATGTGAGCTCATGGAGGATGTGGAAGGGCCAAAATCATCAACATGATAAGGCAACAATGTCGCACTCTACCTATCCAATAGATCACTCAAGTTGTGAATGGCTTGAATAGTTTGTGAGTCAGCCTCAACAATAATGTCAGGATGATGCACTATAGGAGGTGGTGAAATCTTGGGAGGGGGACATATGTGTATGATTTCACCCACTGTGCCCCTGGCCTATCCAAGGGAGCGTCAAATCCTACACCCTGGTTTCGTCTCATGCTCCAATAATTAAATTTGTGACCGAGAAAAAATTCAGCATACAATTTTGTTATGAAATAGAATGGGACATCCAAATTGTTGTGGGGTGGTCTATCAAAAATCATCCACCATCAATCCTAAAATTTTTCATGTATTGCATCATTTGTGCACCATTTAATTGATAACTTGGTTTTTTTAGGGTCCACTTTTAAACCGGTTTTGGGATCAACAAAAATGTTACATATGTCATATTTCATTATATTTAGATCCATAACTTGATCATAGTCAAGCCCATCATCAAATTTGGCGTTCATGGATTTGCTCCAAAGAAGTGTCGCATTGTGTTGTTCTGTCAGTTTTTCCATGCTTTCAATAATGGAGTTCAACATGGAAAACATGGGGTGCAAGTTGGGGATATTTGCATATGTGTTTTGATATCCTCTAACCTGATTTAGATTATCTTCTATGAGATCTTGTAATGGTCGAGGGTTTGAGAACGGTTGGTCTTGTGAAGGTAGGGGATTGTTTTGAGGTAGTCCTAGATTGTTCGCAGACTCATTGAGAGGGTTTTTGGATTGGTCTGAATCCATGTCTAATTCAAAAACAATAATTAATAAAGAATATCAATTTCAATATCTGATAATATCATATATCTGATATTATCTAATATTTGATAATATCAGATATATGATAATGCTTTAGCTTTGGCTTTTGGCTTTTCCAAGTGTATAGACACCCAGGCCTACTCAAAAGTCAACAAACTTTTGGGTGCACTTTTAGACAAGTGAAAAACTAATTTTTTCACATTGCCAGTTTTTGGCATACCATGATCCTACACAGACCCTCACATTTCACATTTCACATTTCACATTTTATTGATTTCACATTTTATTCATTTCAACATATTTTATGGATTTCGCATTTTACATTTCATTTATTTGAACAAATTTTATGCATTTCATATTTCACATTTCATTCATTTCAACAAATTTTATGTATTTCACATTTCACATTGAACACATTTCAAATTTCATTCATTTCACATTTTACATTAGACATTTAATTTATTTCAACAAATTTTTTGTATTTCATATTTCACATTTGATTCATTTCAACATATTTTATGTATTTCATATTTCACATTTCACATTTCATTCATTTCAACAAATTGTATGCATTCCACATTTCACATTCCACATTTAATTCATTTTAATAAATTTTATGCATTTCAAATTTCATATTTCATTAATTTCACATTTCATTAATGTCATGCCCAAAAGTTGGGCAAAAACACAATCAAAAAATTTTAAAACACACTGAAAGGATGGCTATACTACCTCAAAGGTAATACTTGCATGCAAAATGGTCCAAAAGAAAAATAGCAAACGGAAAGGTCATACAAGGTAGGATAGAGGGACTCCTAAGCTACACAATTTGATTGGCATGCAAATCGAGACAATTGACCAAAAGTCAACCAAAGTTGACCAAAAAGTTAGCCATCACCGAATAGCGTGAAATTGGAATCCTATGGTCTAGAGGATACAGAGAACACTTGGTCCAAAAATTGGGACGAACAAACAAGGTTTGACCATGGTTGAGCAAAATTCAACCATGCATGATATCGGTCAAAGATAACAACAATACCTTTAAAAAGGTCTACAAGATGATAAGGGGTAGCCTATACCCACTGAATGATAATAACGTTATTTGGGTTGTTAATTTAAAATGAAGAATTTAATTAAATAAATTATGCTTAAAAACCTTGCATTTATACAATAATTAATAATATCCCCTATAAAATTAAAAGCCTAACAATTTAAAATAAATAAAAAAATAAAATCTAACCTTGTTTAAAGGTTTTTTTTAAAACAAAATAAACACTACTAATAAAAGAAATATACATATATATACCTTTTTAACTTAATCATGAAAACCTTTTTATTTTAAAACAAGTGCCACGTAGTGGCGTGCACTTGCCGTAATTAATTATAATTATAAATTTAATTCTAATTTAATTATAAATATTAATAAAAATAAATATATGTAATGACTAACACTTATTATATAATTATAGTTATATATCTATTGAAAATAAAAATAAATTGC
>MU228121.1:171659-186568 GCA_018584345.1 Thuja plicata | reverse complement strand
ATATATATATATATATATATATATATATATATATATATATATATATATATATATAATTTTAATTTTATTATTAATATTAATTTTATTTTAACTAATAGTTATTTACAAAAATAAAATTATTATAGATTAAAAATTAAATGATATAGTACTTTTATATTATATATTAGAAATTTTAATAATTATTTATAACATTTATATATATATTAAAAATATAATACATTATATATTTTAGAATATATAATAATTATATATTATAATATTGTTAAAATATATTGTAATTAAAATTTGTAAACAATAAAATATAATAATAAAATATTAAATAGAGTATCTCATAAAGATATACTATACTGTAAATTAAAAAACTAATTTCAAAATAAATTAAATGATAGATGAATTATATATTAAAACTATGGTTAAAAACTTTCGGAATAACAAATTTGGTGAAGCTCTTTTTTACCAAATCAATTAAACCAATCAATAAAGCAGATAAGTAATTTATATCATTTATTTAATTCATAAATAAATATTTAAATATTAGAAATATTCTAATAGCAAAAAATAGTGACATAGGATTGGTTCATTGGCGCAAAACTAATTCACGAATGGTGCACAACCGAATGCAATAGCAAGTACAATAAAGAGAATCTTATAAACCTAAAACAAATTTACTACCTTAAGAGATAATGAATTATAAAACTATATTATAATCATTATACCCTAACATTCTAAAGTTTTCTTGTTTCTGCAGGGGCCGACATTCACAGGAGGCTGAGGAAGCAGCGGCGGGATGCGTGGCCGAGGAAGCGCAAGAGACATGCATACTATAATTTTGTTTTGTAAAAAGAATATATTTGTTGCCATGTTTTTTTTAAAATGTTTTACTTTAAAAAAAAATTTAATTAATTGTAATATCTAATAATGTTTATAGAACTAATAAGGTAGGTTTTCAATGTACATTTTTTTTTAAAAATTTACAGGTGTAAAAATGTTTGTACTCAAACAGTGGGTATGTAGGAATATAATTTTCAGAATTTTATTTCATATAAAGAATCCATATTTTATCCCTAACATGATGGTGGAAGGAATTTTTAAATTCAAGCATTTTTTATTTTTATTTTTTTAAAATTCTAGAATTTACTAAGTGTTTTAAAAAAAAATATTTTACTCTCAAGGATAATGAGCTTTTCTATTTAAGAATTCTAGTGCTATAAGGCAATGTTGAAATTTAATCATTCTAAGGAAAATGTATATATGTATATTTTGCATCTAGCTATATAAGACTAAAATTTAATTTTCTTTTTTTTTTGGCAATTTTATTAACATCAATGGTTTTGAACTTTGATAAACCTAAGTTTTTGAACAAAATATGCTTTCTTATAACTAAGGTTTTACCCAAGGATTACAAAACATGCAAGAAATTGATTTTTAACAAACTTACTCAATTTTCAAACAAGGTATGATTCCATAAACCAAATAAATTCCCATGTTACAAAATAATGAAAGGTACATATCTTCCTAATAACCTATATATAAACTTTGCAATAATGAAACCTGCTAACAATAAGGGTTACAATCTTCAAAGGTTTTCAATACAATAATGATACATCAAAATTTCCATACGATAGGTTACAAAGCCTTAATTTCTAGTGTTTCCCATCTTTTGTAAAAGGGTAAAATAGCAAACTTCTACATCCATCTGATACCTGCACAGATGAGGTTGACCATGGATGATCACCTTCCAAACTAGACCTTTACAAGGTCACCCCCAAGCTTGGGGATCCAATTTGGAATGGGAAACAAATATGCAATACACATCTTACAGAAAGCACAACTGAAAACTCAAACACAAAAGAAAGCTTCCTAACACAAGGTAGAACATGAGGAAGGTCTCCAAGAGGCCTTCCTAGAAATAGGGGTAGTGGTAGACCTCACCGTAGGAGAAATACAAGTATACACAAAATAGAAACCTCAAGCCACACATGGACTTGGAATGACCATCTTCACAAGATGCAGTCATAAAATATACCTCCTTATGCCCCCCAAAAATCCCTCAGGCCATACTTGGCATCGTGGGTATCGTGAAACCCCATGTATTTACCTCCACATATGGGAGACTCTACACTAAAATAGAGTCATTTCCACCACCCCCTTCAAGGTTACTCTACCCTCCCAAGGGTGAGTGTTCCTTGAAGATTCCCATCCAAAAATATTCACAAAATAAAACACAACAATTAAAACTTTCAAAAACTCAACTTGAAATTAACTTAAAATTTACATAGGACTCAATTAATGGAGTTTCAAGCTCAAGAACACACAAAACTATGAAAAAATATGATAAAAGGAGACCAAACTTACTCCAGAGCTAAAGGGGATTTGAAATTTGAGAAAAAATTTCCTTCCAAGTTCTTTCCTCCAAAAGGCTTCCTCAAATCTGAATCTATCTCTAAGAATAGAGAGTGGGTGAACACTCTACTCTTCCTAAAACCTTCCCTAAATAGGAAAACCTCCAACATGAATAAGACTAACCCAAAGGTGAGGTGACCCTAAACATCCCTTTCTTCCCACTTCCCTTCATTCTCCATGAGTAGAGTTAAAGGTAACTTGGAAGAAGAGAGAGGTTAACCAAGGTTACACTCCTCTTCAAAATTCTCTCAAGTCTGAAAGTGACACTTAAAAGGAGCAATAAATGAGTTTAGAAGCTCATTAATGACTGAAAATGACTCCTAACCCTTAGGGTACCAAGTTGGCTAGCTAAAACTGTCATCGGTTACCTTCTGAGAGCCCAAAAGACCCTCCTAAACAACCCCTGAAGTTAACCCACGGATTTCAAAGTCAAGTTAACCATCTAGAAACTTCTAACCTTGGGGTAAGCTTGGGTACTACACATAGGTAACCTTAGTTAACCCTACACCTAACCATGGTTCCCCTTTACTAGCCATGTCAACATTAAATTGCAACAATAGCCAAAATTGGCACAACAAATTAAAATAAATGACATGAATTATTTACATTAACAATTACTAATCTAAATACACACATGCAAACCAAATTTACAAATAAACCACATAAACAATGAGGTCCATGTTTCTTTATATCAATAGGACCTTGGAATGCACAAAAATTTCACATGGGTTCCAATACTGGGTCCCCAATTTAGATCCATGGTCAACTATCCCTGCACACTCATAGCACACATTAGTAGGTCCAAAATAACATGATATAAAAGCATCATATAAAACAACATGATATAAAATGACATCAATAATTCATTTTATAAAACTATATCTAAATTCGAACATAAATAAGCATAGCATTAGTTTCCTAAACCAAATTCCATCACACTTACCTCTACACAATAGATCTCACATATGGCATCATCATAAACTAAAACTGAATCAAAACATATAGTATCTCAAGTGTACTCTAATTACATAATCAGGTACTAAATATATAACATAGGATTCCACAGATCCTCAAATACATAAGAGTCTCAAAAGGGTCAAAGCATGACTAAGTACATAATCACTAAAAGTATAGAAAGTATTGAAAGTATAACCAAATAAAGCAGTGAAACAAGGACTGTATAAGGTAGGTCTCACATCCACCACCTCTAGGCATGAACTATTCCTGGAGTTCATCAAAGAGGTGAGGGTGCTGAGATCTCATAAGTGGTGTATCCTCTCAAGGGACTGTAACCTCATCATAGCAATATCACTGGATCCTAACCCTGTCCAGCTCCCTGCCTCAAAGTGCAAGGATTCATCGCGTCATAATATGGATGGGCTCCATAGCCAACTGTTCATCCAAATCCACCTAAGGTCTCAAAGACTATGGTCTAGTACTACACTGGGCAGTTGCCAACTGCTAAAAAAACCATGTGGGACTTTCCCCTATCCTGAACTATCGGCTCGGACATCGCTGCATGCTGACTACCACCCTGAGAACATTCTCTAGCTAAGTGACCCATGGAACCACAAGTGTAACATGGCCCACATGACTAAACCTGAACACCTGAAGGTTTAGAGTAATGTAAGCTTGAATCCCTAGAGGACTCGTTGTACCCACCTCTAGAGGATTGCGGAGTCCACGCTGGAGGTGTGCTTGGCACCTGTGGTCTTCGGTCCTGCTAGGACTATTTTGGTTGTTGTTGTTGTAGGGCCCTGAATGACCCTGAGCAGTTCCTCTTATTACCCTTCCATGAGGTTCTCTAATTTTTTTTAGCTTGAGGTGCAGGATTACAGTTCTAAGACCTATCCCTACCATTTTGTGGTCCTCTGACTATCTCTTCGACCACTAAGGCCATATCCATTGTGAACCTCAAATCTCCTTAAGGTACCATACATACTCTATCTAAAATCGCAAGATTTAACCCCTTGATAAACCTGTTCACCTGTAGCTTCTCATCCCCCATGTATTCCACATAAGGTAGGAGATCGAGAAACTTGCCCTCATATTGGGCTACTGTAAGTCCCTGTTGTCGGAGATCATGGAACTCATCAATATGATGTTGCCTAAATTATTCTGAAACATATCGAGCTTTGAAAAGCTCAAGGAAATACTCCCACATAAGGGTTTTGATGTTTATGCATCCCTTGGACTCCTCATGCCCCCACCAAGTGGATACCTGGTCTCTAAAAAGGAGTATCACAAAATGTTCTCTAAGGCTGCTACCATAGTTTCGCAACCCGAAACACCTCTCAAGGCTTAAAAGCCAAGCCTTTGCTCCTACCCCATCTGCCTCTCCTACGAATGGAGGTTGTTTGAGCCTCATCAACTTTATGATCTAGTTTCCAATATCGAGGGTGCTCTATTGAGCCTCTGGGCACCTACCCTGGGAACACCCCCTGGTACCCCAATGGACTCTTCTTATAATCAGCCTGATTCTCTCCCATTCTAGGAGGTGGGCTCCCACTTCTCTCTCTGTTGATTAACTGGTTGGATGCGGTCTAGAATGAGCCCCACCAAGTTCTAAAAGGCTAGCAGTAGTGTTGCATTAGGATCAGGAGGTGGTTCAGGAGGTGGACTTTGATCCCTTATGCAGTTCTCCACCTCAGGTCATACCTCCACACGAGCTGCGGGGGTACGTTTCTGACCACGTCCCTGCTGACAGGCGTGATAAGTGACAAGTGGCATACTACATATGCAAGGAAAGGTTTAGTGACAATGTAGTGGGTTAGGCTCCCAATGTTGCTAAACCTGGCTCTGATACCAAAATTTCATGCCCAAAAGTTGGGCAAAAATACACCAACAAAAATTTTAAAATACACTAAAAGGTTAACTATACTACTCCGAAGGTAACACTTGCATGCAAAATGGTGCAGAGGAAAAAAAAGTAACCAAAAAATTCAAGCAAAGAGGAATAGCTTTCAGAACTAACCTGTAGTGATCCCTAAGCTACAAGCTTCAATCCGTACGCAAACCGAGGTAGTCAACCAAAGTCAACCAGAGTTTACCAAAATTCAACTATAATTCAAAATACGTGAAAGGAAGTTACTAGGGTCTGCTAAACCCTTAGGAAGACTCATGCATGCAAATCAAGACAGTTGACATTTTAGTCAACTCTAGTTGACTTTTGGGTCAATGGTCTTGATTTGCGTGCATGAGTCTTCCTAAGGGTTTAGCAGACCCTAATAAGTTCCTTTCACGTATTTCAAAGTATAGTTGACTTTTCATAAACTCTGGTTGACTACCTCAATTTGCGTATGGATCGAAGCTTGTAGCTTAACGATCCTTGCAGGTTAGCTCTGAAAGTTATTCCTCCTTGCTCGACCTTTCTAGTTACTATTTTTTCCTTTGCACCATTTCGTGTGCAAGTGTTATCTTCAGAGTAGTATAGTTAACCTTTTAGCGTGTTTTAAAATTTTTGTTGGTGTGTTTTTGCCCAACTTTTGGGCATGACAATTAATTTCACATTTCACATTTCACGTTTCATTAATTTAAATAGATTTTATATTTCATATTTAATATTTCACATTTTATTCATTTCACATTTCACATTTTGAATTTCACATTTCGCATTTCATTCATTTCAACAAATTTTATGTATTTCATATTTCATCAACCCATTTCACATTTCACATTTCATTCATTTCACATTTCATTCATTTCACAGTTCACAGTTCACATTTCATTTATTTTACATTTCACATTTCATTCATTTCAACAAATTTTGTGTTTCATATTTTATCCCATTTCATATTTCACATTTCACATTTCACATTTTGTTCATTTCACATTTTATATTTCATTTATCTCAACAAATTTTATGTTTTTTATATTACACATTTCACATTTTATTCATTTCACATTTCATTCATTTCAACAAATTTTATGTATTTCATATTTCATCAACACATTTAATGTTTCACATTTCACATTTTACAATTCACATTTCATATTTCATTTATTTGAATAATTTTTTAGTATTTCATATTTCATCAACCTATTTCACATTTCTCATTTCTCATTTCACATTTCGTATTTCATTTATTTCACATTTCATTCATTTCAACAGTTTTATCTATTTCATATTTCATCACCCCATTTCACTTTTCATATTTCACATTTCATTCATTATATATTTCATGTTTTATTTATTTTAACAAATTTTATGTGTTTCATATTTCAACAACCCATTCCATATTTCAAATTTCATCCATTTAACCAAATTTATGTTGGAAATAATGTAATGTATGTATTTCACATTTCTCTTTTAAACTTTAGTAATACTTACTTGTATTAGCGACCATTGATGTTTTCCTATCTTATGCATGTAATATCAAATCATAAACTTAATTGGATATAAACATTCATAGAAATGTAAGTACACATGACAAAAGAATTGGTAACGTAGAAAACCCCTGCTAGAAGGTAAAAACTGTGGTGGGGTTGAAACCCACAAAATTTCACTATCTGCAGAATGGAAGGGGCCGATTAAGGCTACAAGTTTGATCACTTCTGATGATCTTACCCTGTTAGGAGTAATATTTTAGACTGGTTAGGTCTACTCCGTTAAGAGATTTAGCAACACTGTTAAGTGTAAACTCAGTTAAGAGATTTACATAAGAATTGTTAAATCCACCTTCTTAAAGGATTTCTTCTATTTGCTACACTTTTTAGAATGCAATCAAAAATACATAATGACCTAATAGTATGCAATCTTAAATTGCTGAATACAGATCTTTTAAGTTTACAATGTATGTGTTTCACCTATAGTGATTTATTAATACCTCTATTCTAATCGGTAGTCTTGAATCTTGTTCTTCATAACTGATTTCAGATTTTGTTTTCATTATGCATTAAAATCTCGGTCTGATCCATAGATGTCTCCTGTAGCTACAATCATCAATTTCTTGATTTATTATACATCTATTTGTTGGAATAATAGAATGGTGTGTACTAAGAGGGGGGTGAATCAGTACCCTTAATTTTTTTTATCAATTAACCTTTATCCTTTGGTAATCAATACCTTGCATTACCAACCATATATGCTATTTTATCTTTATGTATGTAATATCAAATAATAAACTCAAATGCATGTAAACATTCATAGAAATATTCATTAAATGTAATGACACATGACACAATATTTGGTAACGCAAAAAACCCCTGTAATAAAGGTAAAAATTGTGGTGGGGATGAAACCCACAAAACTTCACTATATGTAGAATGGAAGGGGTTGGTTAAGGCTTAAAAGTTTGATCACTTCTAATAATCTAACCCTGTTAGGAGTAACATGTTTAGATTGGTTAAGGTCTACTCTATTTAGAGATTTAGCAACACTATTTAGTGTTCAATCGGTTAAGAGATTTACAAAATATTGTTAAAACCACTTAAATGATTTATTCTATTTGCTACACTTGTTAGAATGCAATCAAAAACACTTGTTGACCTCAAGATATGCAATCCTAAATTACTGAGTACAAATCATTTAAGTTCACATGTATAATGTATCACCTATTGTGATGGGTTAATACCTTTGTTCTACTCGGTAGCCTTGAATCTGGTTCTTGATAACCTATTTCATCTTTTTTGTCCTTCTGCATAAAACTCTATCTCTCATCCATAGATGTACTCCTTAGGTACAATAATCATCACATCATCTTTTTCTGATTGATTACACATCTATATATACATTAGATTGACCTAAATAGGTTTCACGTGTTTCAATGATAACTCTATGATCAAAGGTTTACAAATTTGTCTTGATCTCCTAGTTTGCATGTTTACAATCAGTTAGACTAATTAAAAAAATTACATATGCTTACCTTGGGGCACATGAGAGAATATCATTTATCCATTTTTGGTTCTTGAAACAATACCCATCAAAAGTTATGGGAAATCGAGCATCTAGTATATGCTTCTCTACCAGTCACATACCACTAACAATTTGAGAGCATCAAGAACCGTTCATTGCAGGACCAAACCATCAGCTCCATTGGCTCCATTTTTCTAGGTAAACACTAGGGGATACCTTTCCTTTCTCGTGTAGCATCAAGAATGTTCTAGCACATATCAGACTGAAGTGTTCCCAAGGTGCACTAAGCCAAATTTGGCAGCAATTTTTGGAGATCCATGTCTCAAACCTCATGAGAGATATCAAATATCTATCAAATGCACAAGGACCATATTGGGAAGGCCTAGAAATGCATAGCTCAGTTCTAGGACATTCCTCTCAGACTCCATTTGGAAACCCTATCTTGGTTTGTGCAAAAAGTTGCATTGTTGCTTAGTTGAAAGTTGCTCAATAGTGCATCTTTCAAACTGTTCATCGTGGGACCAAACCGTCAGCTTCATTGGCTCCATTTGGCTGGGTAAATGCTAGGGGAGACCTCTCTTCACTCTCATAGCATCAAGAACATTATGGAACATGTCCAACCAAAGTGTTCCCAAGGTGCACTAAGCCAAATTGGGCAGCGATTTTTGCAGATCTATATGTTGAACCCCGTGAGAGATATCAAAGATCCATAAACTACAAAAGGACTATCTAGGAAATGCCTACAAGCACATAGCTTGGTTTTGGGAGATTCCACTCAAATCCCATTTTGCAACCCCATCTCGGTCGGTGCAAAAAGTTGCATTATTTCTCAGTTGAAAGTTTCTCTATGGTGCATCTTTCAAACAGTTTGTTGTGGGACAAAACTGCCAACTCCATCGGCTCTAGTTGGCTAGGTAAATGCTAGGGGAGACCTTTCTTCACTCATGTAGCATTAAGAAATTTATGGCTCATGTCAGACCAAAGTGTTCCCAAGGTGCACTAAGCCAAATTGGGTAGCGATTTTTGAAGATCCATATCTCAGACCTAGTGAGAGATATCAAAGATCGGCAAAGTGCACAAGGACTGTCTTGAGAAGGCCTAAAATCAAATAGATCAATTCTGGGAGATTCCACTCGGATTGCATCTAGCAACCCGATCTTGGTTGGTGAAAAATGTTGCATTATTGCTCAGTTAAAAGTTGCTTAATGGTTCATCTTTCAAACCATTTGTCGTGGGCCCAAACTGTCAGCTCCATCAGCTCTAGTTGGTTGGTTAAACACTAGGGGAGACCTTTCTTCACTCATGTAGCATCAAAATCGTTACGGCACATGTCAGATTGAAGAGTTCCCAAGGTGCACTAAGCCAAATTGGGCAGAATTTTTGGAGATCCACATCTTGGACCTCGTGAGAGATATCAAAGATCCGTGAAGTGCACAAGGACCATCTTGGGTAGGTGTACAAGAACATAGTTCAATTCTATGAGATTCCACTCAGATTCCATTTGGTAAATCAATCTTAGTTGGTGCAAAAATTTGCAGTGTTGCTTAGTTCAAAGTTTCTCAGTGGTGCATCTTTCAAACCGTTCATTGTGGGACCAAATCATCAGCTACATCGGCTCTAGTTGGCCAGGTAAATGCTAGGGGAGGCCTTTCTTCACTCGTGTAGCATCAAGAATGCGTCGACGCATGTCAGACCAAAGTGTTCCCAAGGTGTAATAACTCAAAAAGAGATTTAAACCCAACAACTTTAATCAAGGTTTCTAATGCCACAAGAGACCTAATTCAACCAAATTCAGAAGGAATCAACTAATTGTGGAGTCAGATTCTATGGATTATGCACAAAATGCTTGAAATTTTCTTGGAGACCTAATTCACTATTTTAGGACATCACCGACCTTCTAAAACTCATAACTCCAAAAACTTCAGAATCACTTGGCAAACAAATGGGGTTTTCAAACACCCTTTATCAATATTGACAACATATTCAAAGTAAGAGGTAGGTTGTTTTGGACCATACCCTGTTGTTACAACTTTGAGACCTCAAAGATATGCAAAATGGGCAAAATTATAAAGGAACTAGATCATAAACTTAACCTAAAGACTCCTTCTCTTGGAAAGAAGATAATTATATCCTAAAACACCCAAATATGGAAGGAATTAGTCTCAAACCCTTGGGAACATCAAAAGTCCCAAATCAGGCTCCAAAAATAGGAATTCTCCAATCTGGACTCTCCAAGCAAAATTCCAACCAACCAAATGTGGATTCACCATCCTTTCATCATAAGTAAGTGCTTCCAATCATAAAAAGTGTTCCTCGTGAGGACCAATATGTTGTTGCAATAGCTATGGAAGCATTCCCTTAACCCTGCAACAGTCATCAAATGGTGACCACCTACAACATTTGATCAATTTCCTTGCATATTTAGTGTTAGACATATATAATACACATGTGTGATTCATCCCCAAGTCACAGTGATTACAAAATGGGGATGAATCTCAATCCATTCTTCTAAACCAATGCAAAACTATGCTCTGTCAAGGTACAGTATGAGACTTTCAATGCAAGCTCAACAAAAATGAATTGAAAATGGATTTAAAAATGTTATAAAACACACATTAAAGTATGTTCAATAAGTTATACTCATTGAACAATTAAAAAATCAAGAAATTTGCAAAAAAAAACTACCACTTTAATTGCTCAAACTTGTGTCGTACAATCTTTGTACCAGGTCGTACTGTGTTTCTTCCCTACTATGGGTTGATCAAATATACTGCCTAGTAACCATATCAAACAACTCCAATCAGGTTTTTTGATTAAAATTGCATTTAACCATTAAAACTCATTTCCCTCCTAAACTAAGTAACTGTTAAGATTCAAATATGGCTAATGGAGAATGAAGATGTAGTTTGAAAATAATACATACATACAACGCATGGAAAAGATATAATATGAAAATGAACATACATGAATAAATACAATGCAGGACAAAGACATAATATGGAAATAATAAATACATACAACACATGCCAAAGATATAATATGGAAATTATACATACATAGAACACATGAAAAAAGATAAAATAATCATAAATGAACACATCTAGATATGTATATATGAAATAGCTTTGTACAAAATGTGGCACATGCCATCTCCAAAAATTTACAAAATTAACATATCTAAATGCAATAAAGCATACGCCATCTCAAAATGTGCCATATGGCATCTCAACATAAGAAGTTCAAGTACAAATACTTCTAGGACATCCTATTCTACGGGTGGATGATCAAAGTGAAGTCTCTTGGAACTACTCTTTGGCTCTGGTGGATCCTGCATTCAAACAAAAAAGTGAAACCCCAAGCTAGATTATGCAATTTATATGATTTCTATAAATAATAAATACAAATTTAAAATCTTAGTCAACAATAATAATTAATTTTTAAAAAAAATTGAACTCTCATGTACCTCACCTCTCTATCTCCTCATGCGGTCAGGAGATCTAATATATGTCCTTGGTAGCAAAAGGACAATGCCACCAATGTCGACTCTGACTTGTATATATGTTTGTGAACATGAGATTGATGTACGACTTATACTATTTAATGTTAAATCCTTGGTAGCAAATACATGTTTTAAATATAACTGAATTAACATTAAAACTTACCTGTGTTGAACTTTCTTCAGGAAATATCGGTTGGGTCATCAGTGATACAAACCCTTGGCATGGTACCTCCCTCAAAATAGTGGTGAACTACAAAATTCAAACATATAAGTTTCATACAATCATGACTTGATCATATTAAATATATAGTTGATAGTAAACTACACACAAATAAATGTAGAAATATGCATACTATAGGGCTATCAATGTGAATTGAGATGACTGTGACTTTATGTTGTACAATCTTTGTACCAGGCTATAATGTATTTCTTCCCTATCATGGGCCGATCAAATATACTTCCTACTAACCATATCAAACAACTTCAATCAGTTTTTTTTATTACAATTATATTTAACCATTAAAACTCATTTCCCTCCTAAACTCAGTAACCGTTAAGATTCAAATATGGCTAATGGAGAATGAAGATGTAGTATGAAAATAATACATACATACAGTGCATGGAAAATATATAATATGAAAATGAACATACATACATAAATACAATGCATGACAAAGACATAATATGGAAATAATACATACATACAACACATGCCAAAGATATAATATGGAATTAAAAATAAAACATGTAATTAAAAATGAGTATGCACAACTGACAAGTATACATGTATGCTTAAACAATCTAAAATACTTAATTACCTTCCCCTTATAAACACCAAATGCCTGAACCCCCTCACATTGCCCCTAGTGGCAACTAGTGAAACATACATCAGTATGTAATAAGATAATCATAAAAATTAGAAAATACATGTATACACTATTTTAATAAAAGGAAATCAATGGGTAGATTAAAATGTATGTAGCATGGAAGTGTCAAGGCCAAATGAAATGGCCAAAAGCCTGGACCCCATCACCTGTGCCATCTCCTCCTCTTCATCAACTGAACATAAATGAAACACATAAAAAAACATAATTGGGCAATCATTATAAGAAAATTCTATTAAAAATATGAATGTTTAAAATTAAATACAATGTAACAAGTTAATTGTTTACTCTCACCGTAACCGTAGGATTCCATGGCTCTATATGAAGAAGGTTGATAGGGGTCCTGTGTTAGCATCATTTGGGGAGTGAATTGGGCCTTTTTCTTGCCCTGTAAGATGGAAATCATCTTATCTTTTTTAATAGATTTCAAAACCTCCTCATTGTATGCCTTTAATGATATTTCATATTTTTCTGCTAAGATCAAAATTTCTTCATCCTTTGTTTTTGCCACTTCCAAGTTAGATTTTGCAACTTCAAGAGTAGTGTTGGCTGCTTGTACTGCTGAGGTATTTGAAACCCTACTCATAATAAGGCTACCTACCTGTTTAGCTTGATCATTTTTATCACTCCTCCTAGGGTCTTTCTTCTTTATATGCCACATGACAAGGGCTGCATGACCTTCACTAAATTTTACCCCTTTGGAAGCTTGCTTAGCCTCTAGCTCAGTAGCATAAATAGTTTTAGTCTTTTTTCTTACTACATCAAAGACAATAGCATCTGCAAGATCCCATTCTGGGAGTATTAGTACTCTTTCTCTCATATAGACCATCACCAAGATTAACCTGTGGATTCTTAGGGATCATCTCTTTCACTTTGGTTGAATCATTAGTTGAATTAGCTAATTGTTGCAAATAATCATCACAGACATTTCTGTCTTGATAATTTTCCTTGCCCGTGAATTCTCTCCTGGGCGGCATTTTGAAAGTAAAATTTTCATAGTTCTAACAATTCAATACTTCAAGATGATGGATTGATTGCAAGCCCTAGTAATTCTTCAGAATTTAGGAGACAAACTAAATTCACACCAGAAAATTACCCATTTTGAACTCGAAGTAACACAAACATAGATCCCGCCAAAATACTTAGGGTTTTGATTCAAATTTGAATAGGTTAACATCTTACACTTAGGGTTTTGACACTTTAATCATTTTTTCATAGGGACATGACCATTTGTAGGAATTTTAAGGAAATTAGGACCATTCTTAATCTTTAGCAAGACTTGACAATGTTAGAAATAATTGACAATGGGACTTCAGACAAGAATAAGACATACTCAAAACCAGATATATACCCAACATCGCCAACAGTAACACTAACGGGCAATGGCCAACAAAACCTTGCAAAGCTACATAACCACTTGATCATTACTATCGTAGGTTCAAAACTGTTAATATAATAATATGACATTATATATTATTACATTCAATTTTAAACAAATTTCAACTGCGATCTTGGGCTCTTTACAAAATTACACAGGCACAGAAAATTACAAAATATCCTTGTATTAACTTCCTTAAAATTTATACATCAATGATCAAGATTCAAATTTTCAATGATCATAGTACCACAGACTTATATCACAAAATTACAAAATATCCTTCTATTAACTTCCTTGAAATTTATACATCAAATTCAATAATCAATGATCATAGACTCGTAGTATCAAATTCAATGATCAAATGATCATGTACCAAAGATTCAGAGAAAATCACAAACTATCCTTGTATAATTGTATTAACTTCCTTGAAATTAGTACACAGACTTCTATCAGAAATAGTTATGAGAGCAATAGCTAGCAGCCCGAATTCTTCAGAATCAATCTTGGTTTGCACCAAAGGTGTATCCACAATAGGTGAACTGCAAAGATAAGATACCCTCTTTGAATTAACTGACCTCCCTCTATTGGCTCTTCATCTAAATTCTAATACCAGAACTGTCTCAACTGCTTCCATCATCCATGTCAATGTGACAAGGCTTGAATCTCTCCAATGATTTCCCACGCCACAATTTCCCTCTTTGATGGCCAAGTTATCACTCTAACTGTATCCAATTATTCAAGGCATTTGTTCCACTTGGCATCCGTTATGGCTCGAGATTCAACAACAAACTTATTCATGTCAATCTCCTGCTTGTACAATTCATCCACAACTTCAAAAAAAGTTGAAATGTCAGCATCACCAACAAAATAAGAAGCCACCTTGCTAGCATC
>MU228121.1:142768-167490 GCA_018584345.1 Thuja plicata | reverse complement strand
ACACTATTTGAAAAAGAGTCTTCTAGTTCTCATATGTACATTGTATACAGTATTACTATTAAATTCAAAAATTGGTATTAGGTATACATAATACTGGTAACTTAATCACTGATTGAGATTCACTGAGTCACTGAAGTTCTGAACGGTTGTGGTTTCCCCAGAAGGAGAAGCGACAAGCTTCCAACCGTTTCCAAAACAAAAATGAAAAGTACATTCAAATTTCATATTTACAGATTACAAGTAACAATTTTTTTCCAAAGATCCATTTAACTTTCAGAGGAAATTACAAAATCCTAGTCTGACAGTCTGATAGTCGACTCCTACATATCCTAATACTAATAGACTAATAGTAATTTGTTCATATGTTATAGTATAATACTATAAACTATCCAAAAACAAAAAAATATCATTCGATGTGCAGACCAGAAAATAACCGGATCATCTCCTCTTGGAACCCATCCTGGTCGAAGCAATGATCGTCAAAAATGGCGCGCATCTCTGCCTTCTCATGTTCTACTTTGAGTTTGAACATGTCGCTTTGGTATCCGGCGTAACTGGTAGCATGATCCCATGCTACAGACATAAGATGACTGAGGACATCCTATAGAATCTCCTCCTCCATATTCAAATTTGGTTGGATAACAGGTTCTGGGTTCTCATTTGATGATCCCTCAGCTACTAGAAGACCCATTCTCTCATCCAAGATTCCAAATTTAGAAATTTATAAAGAGCCTTGTGTTCTACAATTTCACTACCAAGGAGTAAATAAAGAAAATAATCACCAACTTCCCAATCGCAATAAATTTTGAAGGAATGTTTCACATAAGGTGGCTTGCCTCGGAAAAGGAAATTAATGAACATCGATAAACAAAAAATGCATCCTACGTAACTTTGCTCCGAAGTCGAAAAGAAAAATAATGAATGTTGATGAATCATAGCACATATCCCGTAAAATTGTACTTTTATTATTTTAATGTCTAATCAAAATCTTTGCCTAGATTATTATGTACTGCTCAAGTTACACAGACTGCGAGCGTGTCCTCCAAACCACCACATCCTAGCTACGATTTTAAATTTTGAACTGACAAGTGACAACTTGGCAGCCGCAATAAATTTTGAAGGAATGTTTCACGTAAGGTGACTTCACTCCAAAAAGAAAAATAATGAATGTTCATTAAAATATTTCATTCATTCATTCATTGTTTACAAATCAAACCTCATATCTCGTACAAATTATCCTTTTTAATGTCTAATCAAAATCTTGGCGTCAATAAGTCTCTTTAATTGCACTTCAGTGTTCACTGTCACTGTAACTTTGCGGTGAAGTTACACAGACTGCTAGCATGGCCTCGGAACCCGCATATCCTACCTGCGATCATAACTTCTGAAGTCACGCACAATGTCAACCTGTCCTTTGCGTATCTTTGTGGCCTTCAACTCCAAACTGCCAACATAACCGCCGAAGTCACATACACCGTCAACCTGACCATTACGTATCTTCGTAACTGTCAGCATTGACCCTCCTTTTAGCCTGCCAAAGCTACGCAAATACTATAAATAATATTTTTTATTCGCCAATATATAATTTTAATACTATAAATACTATATTTTATTCGCCATTATATAATTTTAATACTATAAATATTGTATTTTATTCGCCAATATATAATTTTAATACTATAAATACTGTATTTTATTCGCCAATATATATTTTTTATTAAAAAATAATATTTTTCATTCGCCATTATATATTTTTTATACTATCACTACTGTTTTTCATTCGCCATTATATAATTTTAATATTAGCAATACTATTTTTTATTCACCAATATATAATTTTAACACT
The DNA here is from genome assembly GCA_018584345.1 of Thuja plicata. NCBI lineage: Eukaryota > Viridiplantae > Streptophyta > Pinopsida > Cupressales > Cupressaceae > Thuja > Thuja plicata. Next base: position 165,644 of record MU228121.1, on the reverse strand, counting down.
ATAAATACTATTTTTCATTCACCATTATATTTTTTTTATACTATCAATACTGTTTTTCATTCGCCATTATATAATTTTAATACTATCAATACTATTTTTTATTTGCCAATATATAATTTTAATAGTATAAATACTATTTTTTATTCACCAATATATATTTTTAATACTATAAATACACTTTTATATTCGCCAATATATATTTTTATACTATTCATATTGTTTTTTAATTCACCAAATGAGATTTTTTTTTTTACTTTGAAAAGAAAATTTTTTGCCAATAAAATTAATCATTTCCTCTGTAATTTTCTAAATTTCACCAGTTTTTTACACCTTTTTTGAAGTGGGGTTTCTTAAAGATTACTCTGTATATGATATAAGAGGCTTGGCTAATTCAACATTTTCACAATAAAAATGTTGAACCCAGCCGTGGGCAACAATATATTATTACTGATGGATATCAAATATCTGATAAATTATTGAATATCTGATAATATCATATATTCGATAATATCGGATATCCGATAATGCTTTGGCTTTGGCTTTTGCCTTGGCCAGGTGAACAGACACCCAGGCTTACTCAAAAGTCAACAAAATTTTGGGTGCACTTTTGGATGACTGAAAAAATAATTTTTTCACATCGCTAGTTTTTGTCATGCCATGATCCTGCACAAACCCTCACATTGCACATTTCACATTTTAATGATTTCACATTTCAAGATATTTTATACATTTCACATTTTACACTTCATTTATTTCAACAAATTTTATGCATTTCACATTTCATTCATTTCAAAAAAAATTATGTATTTCACATTTCACATTTCACATTTCACATTGAACACATTTCAAATTTCATTCATTTCACATTTTACATTGCACATTTAATTTATTTCAACAATTTTTTTGCATTTCATATGTCACATTTGATTCATTCCAACATATTTTATGTATTTCACTTTGCTCCTTAGTGAAAGTATCTAATGTGTACAACTTATGAATTAAGTTTACTACTGATATTATCAGTTCTATAGTAGTAACTAATTCAGAAAGTGTTACCTTTTGTTCTACCACTTCCTGGTTGATTTTCTCAGTAAGCTTGTATAGACACTTTTTCTCAGAACATTCTTCAATTGCCTTTTTTGCATCTTCATTCTGTGATGTGATGGCATGAGTAAGAACTGCTAATTGATCAAGTATAGGTGGATTCTGATCAATGTTTGTGTCAGGAACAGTCTACAACAATATTTTCCTTTTTTTTTGTAGCACTTGTGACTCCTTGTGCTCCTTTTTGAGCTTTTCTTGAATAGTTTGCCTCTTGCACAATTCTGCATACTTGGTGAGAGATTCATAATCCAATGTTGTTGTATCACATTTCAGTATCTCTATAATCTCATCAAGTGTCACTAGGTTCTTATTCTTTTTATTCTTCTTCTTCTTTGAAATTGCGGTGGAAGCACTTGTATGTAGTACCATAGAAATATCCTTTTCTTGGTTTGATGCATTTGTTGAAGGCTTTGGAGGTGTTGTGTCTTTATCCTTCTGCTCGGTATTCACCTATTGGTTGGTTGTAGATGTCTCTACATCAACCTTATCATTTTCTCCAGCTTTCTCTTCCTCGGTATCCTTGGCATCAATTTGTATTTCCTCTCCACTTGGTTCTTTCTGTTCATTAATTATTCTTTTCTACTCCTCATCACCCTTCTCCTCAGGTATGCTTGCATCTTTGTGCTCTTCTATTGTATCTGTCTACTTTCCTTGGTCATCTTCTATATCCATCGGTGTATGTGCATCAGGTATAGGTGTCTCATCCTTTTTCTTGTGACAATATTAATAGCTTGTATCAATAAGGGTATGTTACCTATTATATTCACATGTGCTACATCTGTGGTATCTTCTTTGTTTTCCTTTTCCTTCTCCTCGGTGATATCGGTTATATCTTCATCATTTTTGGGTTCATTATCAGAGTCAATAAGTGTTATGTCTTTTATAAGGACCTTTGTTGATTCCCCTAATTATTGAAGTATCTCAGGTACATCATCCATGGCCTTGGATGCTTCTATTGTCAGGTCTATCAAATTGATGTCCTCGGATTCATTTATCAAAATATGCTTGGGGTTTGGAGTTGCTTCTTCTTCCTCAATGTGAGGTGTGTCAGTGAGAAGTATTACCTTCTTGGGGCTAGTGTCCTCCTATGGTAGATTGAATATGTCATTTCATACCTTATTACATTATTTTTCAAGATCTATTAGTTTTCCCTCTAGTACTTTCTGGGCTTTTAATTTTGCTGAGAAATTCTTTGAATATATCTTCATCATTTCATCAATTTACTCAACTATAGACTCGGGAGGCATGATTGTTACTAATGATCTCTTCTATATCTGTTTCTTAGTTTACAAGGCAATGATAGAAGATAATCTATCATTGAGCTCTTGTGGCATCATCTTATCAAATTGTACAGGTACATATTTGAAAGCAATCATTGACTAAATAATGGCTTCTTCTATTTTATTCCAATGCTCGGGCTTTAGAGTTAGCCATTGTCGAATCTTAGGATTTGTTGTGCTGCCTGATTTGATGATTGATTATGTAATCTCATCAATTGTCTTAGGAATCTTTTTCTTTGTAGGTGGGGATACTTGCTCATGCTCATCTTATTCAGTATCATATTTATCTTCCTTTCCTCTTACGTACCTTCTTATTTTCCTCGGTGCATGTTGCCCAGTTTCTCTTATAGGTTCTTATTGTACCTTTCTTTATGGGTGAGGAATCTGCATCTTTGGTAGTCTGACTCCTTGTTCTTGATGTTGCAGTAGTCCTTGGTTTCTTTGGTTGTGGTATATCAGATTCTATGGACTCAGAGTCACTCACATTTTCTCCTTCACTGATGGGTGTATGTCCCTCAGTGTTTTCTTGTTGTTCTGAATCTTCATCATTGACCAATAATTTCTTTTGAAGTGTCTTTACCATTTTGGTCTTCTTTGTGTCAATTTTGTTCACCACTGGGCCCATTTTGATTCTTACCTTAGCATATTAATAAGTGCCAAATCTTGGTTGTGATAAGCATGCTATCCTCAGTACAACTTGTTTAATCAAGGTGGTTTCGGTGTCCACTATGAAGCATATATCATCCTTATAATTTTCCACCAGTTGCTCATGTATCCTAATTAATTTATGCATTCTATCCTTAAAGGTATTGAAGTATGCATCCATGACTGATTCAAAATTGTCCCCTAGTGACTTAATATGTTCACTTATTTGTATTGTAACTTTTTGGGTTGTGTCCCAGTTGACATCACCGACAGATGGGAAGAAGTTCTATAAATAGAAAATCATACACATGAGAAGTGATTTGAACTTACATGAGTTGGATTTGGTTGATCTAACAGTCCTCACCTTATCCTATAATTGCTTCAGTAGAAGCTCAGATAGATCTAATTATAATCCCTTCTTCACAATCTTATGGGCAGTGTCCACTGCTCCACATGCTATACTATTTAACATGCTCGCTTGGAATACCTTGTATCCCATTACACATGCACAGAACTTTAGTTCTAGATTGGTAATGGATTTTACCTATAATCCTTTGTCGCAACATACTTCACCTATCATCTTTTCTATCTCAAGGTGAGAAGGATGTTTGAGTGCTTTGGTCTTGTCAGTTACTGGATAACCGGTGAGTGCGTGAATTACATCCTTAGTGATTGGTTTTGGTTCATCTGACCACATTACCTTTTCATGTACTCTTCTTAGTACTATCCAAATCCAATCAGCTTTAAACTCCTTTGGAAATATTAAGGCCTTTATCAGCCCTTTCACCTCTATGTGTTTATGTTCATATTTGATGTTTCCATTTGTACAAACATTCATGTAGGCTTGTTTTACCTCAAGATCTCCTATCTCGATGATCTCACAATGTATATATGCTCAGACATCCTCGATGAGCAAAACCCTAGGTGGTATGCTTGAGAATGCTCCAACATCTTAGGGTTGTGAGGCAACCTCGGGGCAAAATTTGTAATGTGGCTCCTCACAGCTGGAGTTCTTGATCAGTTTGACCTTACTATCTTTGGCATTCTCGATCTTGGTTACACGGGATGTGGTTGCCATGATTTTGTAAATTTAGGTATTTCTCCGTAAAATATATTGTAGGCTCAGTGAGTCTTAGTTACTCACTTGATCTGCTATAGGTGCAGTGAATCTATCAGAGTAGCCTTAATGTTGCACATGAATCTCTCTGCAAACTTTTCACGTTTTGTCTCTCTACTTTTCTCTTCTCTCTCCTCTAAAAACATTGGTGAATAAAATGAGGTCTTCATCACCCTTTTATAGATGGTTCCCTAAGTGGCACATTGAATGCTTTACCTACTTCTCAAGTGTCGAAGACAAAGTCTCTCTAGTAACATGCCAATTTTTGAGCTCGGGGTAAGTGTCAACTCACTTGACTTTTCACATATTCACCGACGATTCTTGGTATGAAGCTAAGACAAGATTGTCTTTTTACATTGTTACCGACAGTGCTTGATTTACATTAACAACTTGGCATATATATGTAAACCAACAATTCTCGGTATGTCTTGACTGATGAGATTGGATTCACATATTCATAACAAGTAATACTATAGTGCATCTCCATTCATACTAATTTGGCATATTATAAATATATATTGGAACTGATATAAAATGTAGCTTTGTATAATGCAATTTCATACTTTTTCTGCTAAGGTGGGTGTGGTGATGTCACCAGATCCATTGGATGAGGTGTCACCAATTGTGGTGCTTGGTCCAACATCATCTTTTCTTGTACCTTTACGTAGTTAGTCCAACTTCTAGACCTTTGTATCCATTTCCTTATGTAGTTTGCAGCTGTGTCTATATCTCCCACATGTTGTGCAATTTGTCCAACTAGTGTAATCCCATACATATGAGTAACCAACTCTTCTCCGTTGATAAGGATTTTCTTTCTCTTTGGGTTTATGTGCTTGCCTTTTCTTTTCCATGCATTCATTAGATGTGTGCCCATGCATTTTTCAAGTAGAACAATATTTTTCCATGTAGGTTTCCTTCTTTGGTTGTTTTACCTTAGATCTACATTCACATACTTTATGTCCATGTTTGCCACAGTTATAACATTTGCCTATGAATGTAAAAGTAGACCTAGGAATACCTTTAGCTTTTCTCTTGCAAACATTTGATGTGTGGCCCAGTTTTCCATAGTGATTGCATGATTGCTTCTTTGGTCTTATATTTGTGTAGACATCCTTTTGATCAGATTGATTTGATGAATCTCCATTCTTGTTATACCCTATTCGAGTATTATTCTTGACTCTTCTTTGTCTATTAAGAAATTCATCCATTCTCTTCATACTGTCTTCATCTCTCTTGATCATATCATTGTGTTGTCTTTGGATCATCATTTCATGCTTTAGTTTCTCATTTTCTTCTTTGAGTTCACCAATGACTGTAAATTTTTCATTGAGTTCTATGTTCACTCGGTTGGCCTCATAACTCATAAGAACTATCTGATTGGTGATCTCAATGTTCTGCTCTATTAGTCTCTGTATTTCTGATTCTTTGTTTTGTAGCCTTTTAGTGATCTTCCTCCTGTCATCAATAGCGAATGTTCTTTCTTGTTCAGCTTGTCTAGGATTATTCATGACACCAATCATTCTTACAATCTGTATCTCTTGACCTATTTGCAATATCTTTACTTGTTCAGTCAGATGTTGATTGATCTTATTCAGACTTGTAATGCTTCCTTCTGATGAGTCTGGTGTATTACTAGTTGTTGATCCTGATGACTCAAACAAATCAGGTATCTCTTCTCCATGATAGTCTGTCTCATGGTTCCGAGTTGCCATTGCTTTTCTTTCATCCAGTAGCTCTCTCATCTTGATTCTTGCTACTTTGTATTTCTCATAGAAGATCTGTATCTCTAGCTTCTGATTCTCAATATTCTTATCAAGTTTATACTTCTCCATTGTATGATCTTCTCTCTCAAGTGATTTAAAATTTTCAAAATAAGAGATCTATCTATGATACCAATTGTTGGAAATAATAGAAAGTATGTACTGAGAGGGGAGGGGTGAACCAGTACCCTTAAAATTTTTATCTCTTTTAACCTTTAGTAATCCTTACCTGTATTAGAGACAATTGATGCTTTTCTAACTTATGCATGTAATATCAAATCATAAACTTAATTAAATGTAAATATTAATAGAAATGTAAGCACACATGACAAAAGAATTGGTAACGCTGAAAATCCCTGCTAGAAGCTAAAAACCGAGGTGGGGATGAAACCCACAAAACCTTACTATCTTCAGAATGGAAGGGGTCGGTTAAGGTTACAAGTTTGATCACTTCTGATGATCTTACCCTGTTAGGAGTAATATTTTAGACTAGTTAGGTCTACTCTGTTAAGAGATTTAGCAACACTATTAAGTGTGCACTCGATTAAGAGATTTACATAAGAATTGTTAAATCCACCTTCTTAAAGGATTTCTTCTATTTGCTACACTTGTTAGAATGCAGTCAAAAATACATAATGACCTCATAGTATGCAATCTTGAATTGTTGGATACAAATCGTTTAAGTTCACAATGTATGTGTATCACCTATAGTGATTTATTAATACCTATGTTCTACTTGGTAGCCTTGAATCTTGTTCTTCATAACTGATTTCATCTCTTGTTGTCCTTCTACATAAAACTCTCTATCTGATCCATAGACTTTTGTTGCATCTACAATCATTAATTTATTGATTGATTATACATCTATTTGTTGGAATAATGGAATGGTGTGTACTGAGGAGGGGGGGAGGGTGAATCAGTACCCTTAAATTTTTTTATCAATTAACCTTTATCCTTTAGTAATCAATTCCTTGCATTACCAACCATATATGCTATTTTATCTTTGTGTATGTAATATCAAATCATAAACTCAATTGCATGTAAACATTCATAGAAACATTCATGAAATGTAATGACACATGAAACAAGATTTGGTAACTCATAAAATGCATGTAAGAAGGTAAAAACTGTGGTAGGAATGAAACCCACAAAACTTCACTACCTGCAGAATGTAAGGAGTTGGTTAAGGCTTACAAGTTTGATCACTTCTGATCATCTTACCCTGTTAAGAGTAACATGTTTAGACTGGTTAAGGTCTACTATGTTAAGAGATTTAGAAACAATGTTTAGTGTGCATTTGATTAAGAGATTTACAAAAGATTGTCAAATCCACCTCCTTAAATGATTTCTTCTATTTGCTACACTTGTTAGAATGAAGTCAAAAATACTTGTTGACCTGAAGAAATGCAATCCAGAATTACTAAGTACAAATCCTTTAAGTTCACATGTATAATTTATCACCTATTGTGATGGGTTAATACCTCTGTTCTCCTCGGTAGCCATGAATCTGGTTCTTGATAACCTATTTCATCTTTTTTCCTTCTACATAAAACTCTATCTCTAATCCATAGATGTACTCCTTGAATATAATCATCATCATATCATCTTGTTCTAATTGATTACACATCTATTTATAAATTAGATTGACCTAAATAGGTTTTACACATTTCAATGATAACTCTATGATCAAAGGTTTACAAATTTTCCTTGATCTCCTAGTTTGCATCTTTACAATTAGTTAAACTGATTAAAACAATTACATATGCTTTACTCGTCCCTTAAGAAATGGTTTTAAAGATTTTATTTAGAGCTAAATATAAAACTTAAGTGTTTTATCTAACATCTAAGTCAGATCCACATTTCTCAGAATAAACCTGTCTCTCGGCAGAATGGTGCTCAAGTTTCTCTGTAATCTTTCTTCGATAATGTCTTTGTAGACATTATGCTTTTCAGTTTTCTCTGTCGACTAAATGTCAGTGTTTACTATTAATTTTTCTATCGGGTTACACTCTTGACTACTCTGTCGGTTTCCTCAGTGAACTGTTCTGTCGGGTTACTCTTTAGGTTGTGTCAGGTTGCACTTTAAACTGTCTTTTGGTGAGCATGTTACTGATGGTTCATAAACCTGTTCCATTTGTATACTAATGGAAAAATATGATCGTCAATCTCCCCCTTTGACATTAGTATCAAAAAATTGATATGTGAAAAACTAAAAACATTTAGTATATACACCATGTATTTTACCATGTCAATATGACTCCCCCTATGTATATGACTCGGTATAGTATATGTACATGTATATTCACTTGTCTTTATACATATATTTACCCTTTGACCTTATCAATTCCTCCTTTATTATTCCTCTCTTTGTCATATATTATTTCCCCCTTTTTTTATAATAAGTACAAAGGTGTAATACTTACAACTAGTAAAAAATGTGGGAATGGGAGTTCTGCATGACTTCCATCATTTTCTCCCACTTCTCCTTGAGGTGTTCCAGGGCCATGTGATCCACTGTTATTCTTGCGTGCATATCATAGATACTATCGGTGAAATATATCTCTAGGGTGGCAATCAATGGTCTTGCCAAATTCATATGTTCTTGCAGTAATGTGAGATTTGACTACAATGAAGTAGATGGTGTGAATATGGTATTTTGACTAGTATCCATGTAGTCACTTTTTACTGGGATCTCCATCACTAGTGTCTCATTGTTTTGATTATCTTCCTCTTTATTCAAGTTTGTTGAATCTTTATAGGGAACTTTATCTTGTTGCAAAGATGTTTCATCAGTGCACACCTCCTTTGTCTCCTTAGTGCTAAATGTTTTTTTAACTTTGTCCATATCATTGTCCAAGGCAGTCATGGATATTTTGCTATCATCAATCACTATAGTATCTCCTAAATATTTTTTTGTATCAGAGGATATTGAAACTAAGGGCACTGAAACCTGTGGACTTGTCTTAGGTACATTCTGAATCACTGGTTCTGTAACCTATTTGGGAGGAACTGGAGTTACCTTTGTTGTAGGCGTTGTTGATGGATATATATGTCTATCTAGAAATATCTGCTCAAATGATTTTTGAGTCTCTTCACCAACCAAATCATACTCCTTATTCATGATATGGAGAACTCTTGTTTTGGGTGTTACGTGCGACTTTACTAAATCCAACATAATGGCTTTCTCATCATGCGAGCATACCGGGAGAAGACTATCCAATGTTTCTTCTCTTATCCTCATATCCTCTTCAATTGCTCTCCTCTTTAATACATTAAGTATGTTCCATATCTTGTCTGGTATGACTATTTTGAGTTCCAGTACTATCCTTTTGAACTTAATAATGTGGGCGATGATCATAGAATGAATTTTAGATTTGTCTATCTCTTGATACTTATCATAGACATTCTTGATAGATTCTAATTTGCCTTCTTTAACAATTCTATTCTTTATGACTGTTAGACTGGGTCTGAATCCTACCTCAGGAGGGGCTTGTGTGTTCTTTACCTTGCTCCTTGTGGTCCTTGAGGATGGATCACTTGTAGGAACTTGTTTTTTTCTTTTAGTCAACTTACTGGGTACAGAAGGTGGAGAAGATTCTAGATCAATGGTGGTTGATGGTGCATATGTATCTTCATTTGATTTCTTCTTCTTCTTCTTCTTCTTCTTAGGCATATCATCAAATTTTTCAATTTTTACTTCTGTGGGAGTCTTCTCAATTTCTTTGGCTATCTTAGCTTCCCTAGCTCTGTCTAGGTATTCTTGTGTAACACCATGAACTTTTAAGATATTTGAGGTAATCCTTGATGCCTTCCTTTTGTTGTCAACGTTGTATAAGACAAAATCAACTTGATTTGTCTTTTCTCTGTAGGTACCCCATCTAGGTTCATTGGGATCCTTGGGCGCAGATAGGAGGACTTGTGCATAACCTTCCAAAACATGTTCTTCACCTTCATAACTAAGAGGGTGAATCCATTTTGTTCTAGGCTCAAATGCCTCCATGCAAGTACAATCAGTTTCCACCATGAAGCATATGGTGTCTTTGTATTTCTCAAATATCTTCTCAGGTATCCTGAACCTCTTCTACATTTTAATCCTGAAGGTTTTGATATCCATGTCCATAGAATCCTTCACGCTGCTCTCTGATGTAGCCTTGAGTGATATCTGAGACATAGTAGGTTTACTCCTGTCTAGGTAAAGATTTGCAACTTTACCTACTATGTGGAAGTAGAGATATATGATCAATGAGCCAAACCTGAATATCTTGCTCTTATCATGCTTAATAGCTTGAATTTTTTCAATCAATTGAGCACGCAATATCTCACATAGGTTATACTGAGTATTATCTTTCACCATCTTTACTGTTGATAGGACAGTAGTTGCAGATACATTGTTTAGTCTACTTGCGTGCTGAAATTTGTAACATAGAATCATGGTGACTAGTTTTATGTCATCTTCCTTAATGGGATCAACTGTCATACCGCACCTATCACTCTTGGATAAGCATGCTTGCTCAACCTGTTTCTTAACATCCTTACCAGTTGGAAGAACCGGTCCAGTCTTAGGAATTCCATTCATGTCATGAATTATGTCTATAGTAATGCGGACGGGAACTTCACCAATCCAGTAGAGGTCATCATGTATCCTGCTCAACAAGATTTTAACCCATTCTGGCTCGTAGAATTTATGTGCATTAGAGTACTCAAAGATAGGGTTATCAGTGAGATGTGCGTATTCATCCTTGAATGAATAGTCAGGTTTCATCATTGACGCCATGAGAGTAGCTATGCTATTATCCCCAACAGTTTCCTTCTTACAGTAGATGTACATGAAAAATGTCTTCTACATGTACGACTCCTAGCAGAGTCGTAGAAAATGCTCCCTCTACATCATCTAGTATGGACTTGAAGGGATACTTTTTAAACACAAATCTTTTCCTTTCAGTGATGTCGAATACAACTGGACTTGAAGGGATGCTCTTCTCTCTACTCTCAAATGTTGGTGAATGAAATGAGGTCTCCTTCACCCTTTTAAAGATGGTTCCCTAAGCAGCGCATTGAATATTTTACCTACTTCTCGGGTGTCGAAAATGAAGTGGCTCGAGAAACATGCCAATTTCTCAACTCGGGGCAAGTGTCAAATCTCTTGACTTTTCATATGTTCACTAAAAATTCTCAGTATGAAACTAAGACAAGATTGTATTTTTACATGGTTACAGATAATGCTCGGTTTACATTGACAACTTGGCATATATATGTATACCAACAATTCTTGGTATGTCTTGACCGATGAGATTGGATTCACAGATTCATAACAAGTAATACTATAGTGCATCTCTATTTACACTAATTTGGCATATTATTAATATATATTGGAAATGATATAAAATGTAGCTTTGTATAATGCAGTTCCATACTTAGTTGTTCTTCTTAGGTGGGGGTGGTGATGTCACCAGATCCATTAGATGAGGTCACCAACTATGGTGCTTGGTCCAACATTATCTTTTCTTGTAGCTTTCCGGAGTTAATCCAGCTTCTAGACCTTTGTATCCATTTCCTTATGCAATTTGCAGCTATGTGTCCATATCTCCCACGTTTTGTGCAATTTTTCCAAGTGTTGTAATCCCATACATATGAGTTACCAACTCTTCTCGGTTGATAAGGATTTTCTTTCTCTTTGGGTTTCCATGCTTGCTTTTTCTTTTCCATGCATTCATTATATGTGTGCCCATGCATTTTGCAAGTAGAAAATTATTTTTCCATGTAGGTTTCCTTCTTTGGTTATTTTAACTTAGATCTACATTCATATGCTTTGTGTGCATGTTTGCCACAGTTATAACATTTGCCTATGAATGTAAAAGTAGACTTAGGAATACCTTTAGCTTTGCTCCTGCAAACATTTTATGTGTGGCCTTGTTTTCCATAGTGATTGCATGATTGCCTCTTTGGTCTTGTATTTGTGTAGACATCCTTTTGATTAGATTGATTTGATGAATCTCCATTCTCGGTATACCCTAGACCGGTATTATTGTTGACTCTTCTTTGTCCATTAAGAAATTCATCCATTCTCTTCATATTGTCTTCATCTCTCTTAATAATATCATTGTATTATCTTTGGATCATCATTTTATTCTTTAGTTTCTCATTTCCTTCTTTGAGTTCACCAATGACTGCAAATTTTTCATTGAGTTCTATGTTCACTCAGATGGCCTCATTACTCATAAGAACTATTTGATTAGTGATCTCAATGTGATGCTCTATTAGTCTCTATATTTCTGATTCTTTCTCTTGTATCTTTTCAGTGTGTTGGTGCTCAAATCAACATATTGGATTTCCTATGGACTTTTCAATCCAATATTGGGAAACCCATGTGATTTGGCCAACTAACAGGTTTAACCTTGGGGTAAGGTTGAAACCTCTATAATTTTGGCTCTGCGGAACCAAGGCTGGTTGGCCTACACCTTAAGACTTGTCCTTGAAGGCTTTTTATAGCAGATAATGAACATTTAAATTTCTCCTTCACAAGTATGGCAAGTTACTTAGAAAGGAATCCAACTATAATCAATTGTAAGGCTAAACTGCAAAACCGAATGCTTTGTGAAATGCGTAAAGAATGCTTTGTAAAGATTGTGTATATATAAATGAATGAATTTTAGAATATCTCAAAAACATGAAACAATGAATCAAATGTTTATCTTCAATAACAATCAGATTAGTGGCTATATCAACTTGGGCAATAGATTCAATCCAACATTCAATCCTATGTACAACTTTGCAAGACAATATTCAACCATCAATTATCTTACTGCTTTAGATGTAGAGAAGATTAAGATCTATATTATATCATTGTTAGTTCAAATGAGATTAAGATCTGTATTATATCATATTAAGTTATCACAATATGAAAGAAAATCAAAACAAAAAACTCAGAAATAAAAGATGTAGGGTTAGGAATACTTCCTTCTTTTAGGAGAAGAATGGTTTCAAATGTTGAGCATGGGTTGGAAATCCTTGAACATGACCCTCTATATCTTGTAACAGGTAACTCTTTTCTCCTGAATTGTCAAAAATTACATAGGTTCCAAGCCATGAAGCTTCAAATTTTCCATTCTTTCCCTTATCTTGATCTTTACCATTCTACTTTAACACCCAATCTCCTTTCTGAATTTTTTTCCTTAGTTCTCTTATCATGTAGGCTTTTCATCTGCAACTGTTTCCTTACATTCTCTCTTTGTGCATCCATTCAGATTCCATCCACTTCTGTAAGATTATCCATCCTATTTTCCATGAAATTCATGTCTTCAAGTTCTTCTTCTCTGACAAATTTATATACAGGAAGCAGATTGTTCAATGGTAATCTAGCTTGTTTTCCATACACCAATTCATAAGGAGCAAATCAAATAGATTTCTTAATTGTTATCCTATCTGCCAAAAGTGCAAGGGATAATTTGGAATCCCATGCCCTTTTGTTATTGCTCAACATTCTCTTAATGATTTTCAGTATGTTCTTATTACTTGATTCGGCCTGACCATTCCCTTGTGGGTGGTAAGGGGAGGAGTATGAAAAATTAATACCATAGGTTTTGCAAAAATAAGAGAATTCCTTGGATTTAAAACACATACTATTATCACAAATGATCTTGCAAGGAACACCAAAGCTTGTTAGTATATTTTATGTTAATAATTTTATAACCACCTTGCTTGTAGCTTGTCTACAGGGCATGGCTTCAACCCATTTGGTGAAATAATCTGTTGAAACAAGAATCCATTTATGTTCTCGACTGGAAGTATAAGTAACCTCAGCAATAAAATCTATCCCACACATTTGGAAAGGTTCTTCAGTTGACAAAGATCTTAGGGGTAATGCACCATCATATTTTAATATCCCCAAGAACTTTTGACAAGATTCACATTTTCTAACATATGTATAACTATCTTTAAAAACATGTGGCCAGTAATACCCACCATGAAGAATTTTATGGGTAGTAGTTTTTCCTAAAAAATGACCCCCACACTCTCCATCGTGTAGCTCCTTCAAGACTACATCTGCTTGGTACTTGTGTAAGAAAAATAAAAGGACACCCTCTCTATTTTTACAATACAAGTCTCCTTGAATAAAGACATATCTAGAGACCTGCAATTTTATTGTCCTCTTCTGATTTTAATTTAAACCTTCTTTGCATTTCATGTGCTTAAGGAAATATATTATGTCAGTATACCAAGGACATTTTTCATTACTCACCACTGATTCATCAATGCTAACCTGATTTATCTAAACTGCTTCAAGGTTTGATTCTTCCATAAGCTTCGCAAGACCCTATCCTCTGATCAACTTCATTATCTGGATATCTATATCAAATTTTTGAATTTGATTCACCCATCTACATCTTTTACCTGTCACTTTAGATTGCTTAAATATATCTTTGATTGCAACATTTGGCACATAAGCTATCACTTTAGCTCCTACCAAGTATGGAATAAAAGATTTTACTGCATTAACTAGAGCATAAGCCAGCTTCTCATTTATATCATAATTTAATTCTGCTGCTTGGAGGGTTTTACTAAAAAATGCTATTGGTTGTTCATAGTCCTCATCATTTTTGTGCAACATAACTGCAGCAATAGTGTGATGTGATGCAAAAGAAAATATTTGAAAAGGCTTTGAAAAATCAGGTGTCTTAAGGACTGGAGCTTCCTTAATATCCTTCTTGATGTTAGCAAATGTCTCTATGGCTTCATTACTCCATTTGATCTCTACACCTTTCTTAAGCATCTTAGTAATGGGTTTGATAATTTCTACAAAGTTAGGGAAAACCTTCTTACAAAATTTATTTGTCCGAAAAAAGACTTGATCCCTTTGACATTTTTAGGAATCTAAATTTTATCAATGGCTGCAATTCGTTTAGGATCTATCCTCACACCATCCTTTGATACGATATGATCAAGAAGCTTTCCTTCAGTAACCCCAAAATGACATTTCTTAGGGTTTAGAGATATACCATATTCTAAAGCTCTTCTGAATATTTGCTCCAAGTGATTGCAATTAAAATTTGCCCTTTTGGAGTAAGCTGTTAAATCATCTTGATATACTGCCATGATGAGATCAATCAAACCATCAAAAGCCACATCCATTTCTCTTTGGAAACTTTCCACTGCATTGGTTAATCCAAAAGGAATTCTTGCATACACATAAGTTTCCCAAGGAGTTGTGAAGGTTGTCTTGTATTTTTTTGATTCCTTGACCTTCACTTGGTTATACCCTGAGAACCCATCTATCATAGAAAATAGTTCATTTCCAGTAACTTTCTGTAAGAGAGCTTCCATATTTGGCAATGCATAATTATCTTTTGAGGATGGTATATTTAAGTTTCTAAAATAATCACACAACCTTATGTCCCCATTCTTTTTTCTAACTAGGACCAAGTTTGATACCCATGTAGAATGTCTTATAGGCACAAATATTCCCGCATCCCTCATCTTGACAAGTTCTTCTCTCATATTTGGAGTTAACATTGGATCTATAGCACATTGCCTTTGTCTGAAAGGCTTTGCATCTGGCTTTAGAGGGATTTCATATTGAAATAAATCCTCTCGGTAGGCTTTAAGATCATCATAGTACCATGCAAAGATGTACCTATATTTTCTTAACAGATTTATCAAATCAACTCTGACTTTGGCAGTGATTTTTTTGCCTATGAATACTTCTTTAGGAGTGAGATCACTGCCCAAGTTAATTTTTTCAATTTGTTCAGATTCATTAGTTATCTTACCCCTTTTGAAGTTTTCTTGATCATCAAAAACTCCTTCTAATGCAACCAAACCTCCAGGAATCTTGTTTGTCTTTAATTGAACAACCTCTTTTCCAAACAAGGTCTCTTTTCAATCTTGATTTTCAATATAACCATTCCAGTCTATGCACTTATCTTCATATTTGTCTTCATTGACCATAAATTTGAGGAGATCTTTATCATCTTCAAATATTTGCCAATTTTGCACATTGTCAGGAACTGATGGTTTATTTTTTAATCTCAACCTACACAATCTCATCAAAACGGATATCAATATACTTGATGGCTATATTAGCCATCAAGTCTGCAAGAAAATTTTCTGATCTTTCTATCCACTTAATTGAAAAAGCATCAAAGAATTCAATTAAATCCCAAACTAGACTTCTATACTGTTTTAACTTAGGATTCTTAGAGATGAATCTATTTCTAACTTGAGAAACAATTAATTCAGAGTCACCACAAATTGAAAGCATCTTAATACCATATGATTTCACAATATTTAAACCAAGAATTAATGCTTCATATTCTGAAACATTATTTGTGCATTCAAAATTTAGTAAGAAGGAAAATTTTAAGATCTTACCACATGGGGATACAAAAGTGACCCCAGCACCATTACCTTCTTTACTGCATGCTCCATTAAAAGTCATTTGCCAAATTTTATCCTCATTTTCCTGCAAATGCACTTCAATGGGATTGTCAATTTTCAATATTGGTTTAGAAATACTTACCTGACAATTGTCCATGTCTGAAGGGAAAAAATTTATCTTTTCCATCCCAATGTCTTTATCAATAATATATGTAGATCTTGGCTCTCTATAATTTTTTACTTCCCTGCCATTCACTAGAATAGTAGTATAAGATAGATTTAATTGAATACAACCACCTACCAGGTTAGACCATTGCCTAGATAAAAGCATTACATAATAAGTAGGCACTTCAACAACACTGATATCTATTTTATATGACATTTTAGGACAAGAAGGAAATTTAAATTCTACATCTTTTATGATACCAACAAAAGGTATAGACCTATTTTCCATAGCATAGCATTTCCCATAAGTTGTATCCACCTTCATTCCAAGTTCTTTCATGACTTTTGCAGGCATAATGTTCATTGTTGCTTCTGAATCTATCATACAATTCTTAAGCAGTTTATTGTTAATTATCAAAGTGAGATTAAAAGGATCCACATGTGTTCCATTTTGAGAAATGGAAGTTCCTAAATAAACCAGAGGAGGATCTTTATTTACTACTCTTTGATTAATTCCCTCATTTAAAACATTACCTATATTAGACAATACCTTTATAGTTTCATCTTTATATTCAGGTACTTTCATCATTTCAAACAAAGGAATAGAAATTTTTACCTGAGATAAAGCATTAGATATGAAAGAACTATTATTAGGGATAGACTTACTGACCATTGTTTTCTCCTTTGCTATTTTAGGTGTTTGATGAGAACCTACTTGTTGGTCTGCTTTCACATCATCATCTTTGGTCCCTTCTAGGTCGGGTTGATACACTCTTTTCTTTGGCACTTTGATAGATGTTCCAACAGGTTTTCCTTGATCAGCATTCACTGTTCTATTCCTCAGTTTGTAATTACTTCTTTCTTCCTCAAGAGCTGCAATAGTATATGCTTCCTTTTTCTCATTTGTTAATCTTCTGATAAATGGTGTTTTTCCTTGTTGTTTATCACAATGATATATTCTATTCAGATCTTCATGGTAAACATATTCTTCTTCAGAAGAATTGTAATCATCTTCTCCCCACATTGGTTTTGATGAAATATTATTTGTTGTAGACTACTGCTCATCATTCTGATATTCCTCTTCTTGAAATCTTTGGGCCACAACACATCCATCAGGGGGATGTTGTAGATTACAAGCATCACACCAAGGATATTGTTCCACAAAATGATTGTTTCTTTTCAATGGATCAGGTGTCTCCTTAGCATAAAACTACTTATTAGGCTTTCCATATTTCCACTCAGATTTATATGCCATATCTTGTAATCTAAATCTTTCATTTCTAGAAAATGGTGGCCTCTCATTTTAGAAAATGATGGTTTATCATTCCTGCCTTGTTTTGCATTCAGGTTCTTTAGCATATCCATAATTTATTTAAGATCATTCTTTTCAGGGGCTTTTGGATTATGCAATTTAACATCACTTCTTTTATCTATTCTTCCAACAGCCCTTCTATTATTTTCAATGGTGGAAGCCATTTTGAAAGCTTGCTGCAATGTTGTAGGGCCTTGTGATCTAATATCATAATGTGTTTTACTATCAAATGCAGTTAAGTAGAAATCAATCAGAAAAGAACCAATAGGCCTTATATCTCCTGGAATTCTATTTAGAACTTTATTAAACCTTTTTTTGAATTCTGCAACTGATTCACTAAAGTTCTTTTTAATACTAGTTAACTCATGAGATGCAAAAGATGTATCATTATGATCACCAAACTATTCAATAAATTGATTCACAAAATCACACCAACTTGAGATGGACTCATCAAGCAATCCTCTATACCATTCAACAACATCTTCAATTAATGACTGGACAAACAACCTCATAAAAATTTCTTCATGATTCTCATCTAACTCTTCAATAATTTTCTACATTGTTTGGTTGTCAACACTAATCATTTATTCCATTGTTATTACTATTTCTCTCATATCTTCCTCTATTATTAGGTTCAAACAATGGATTAGTATGATCACTGTTGAAAATTAGTTCTCCATTTTTTCTATGAGGAGGATTGTATTTTTGTTTCCCATTACCCTTTTGCATATCCTTTTCTTTTGTCTCATCTTTATCCTCAAATACTGAATCCAACTCACTTCTCCTTATTTCTAACTTCTCCAAGGATCCATCAGGTAACCTTTTCATATATTTCAATAAATTTGGATTCTTTTTCCCATATTCACTTAATTTACTCAATGTTGCATATAGGAAATTGTCTTCTTCATCATATTCTTCTATGTCTTCAATTTCTTGTGCTGAAATCTAATCATGTTCATAGCCAAAGAGATTTATAAAATCTGAATCATAATAACTTCCATTATTAAAACCAGTAATTTCCTTATCAGGAAACATTCTATGTCTGGTATACATCTTGTCAGCAACCTCTTGCTTACTTCTTTTCAAACTTTTATGCAAGTCTAATTCAAATTGGTTTGGATGCAAAGATCTTCTGCCCAACATGAATACTTACAATCAAAATTGTAGATTCTTCTTGTCAAAAGGAAAATATTTCTTGCTGGTCTTCTAGATTCTTCTTCTAGTAGAGTGCACTTCAAACCTTCTGGTCTTCAAAATCTGAAATTCTAAGAAAATCACAATACAAGGGTAAAAGTACGAAGCTGTGTCGCACTTCACGACCATTTACGTAGTTCCGGCCGAAATTGTTTTGGCCGGAATTATTTCGGCCGAAATGTTTTCGGCCGAACATACATGGCGCAAACGTGGCGTCGATGTGGCAAATTAGTTCCAGCCGAAACATGTGCGGCCGGACCATTTTCGGCCGAATTTTCATGAGTAAATATAAGCCAACTATGTTCTATCGATGAAGAATTGGCTTATATTTATATGGGGGGTTCGGCCGAACCTGGTTCGGCCGAACCAAGTCTGGCCGAACCAGTTCCGGCCGAAACTGTCTATGTGGCATCCTATGTGGCAGCCAAATAGGCAAAAATTTCAAAATTACAGAACTTCTCGCTTTGACAACTGATATCTTCATCAAAAATCAACCATTTTAAAAATCTAAATATACCCTTTTGTAGAGCTCAGAGTCTAGATTATGGTAATATAATTTTTATTGTGTTTTGACTACATATAATATATTATAATTTGAAAAAACACCAAGTAGGTATTTTAACATTGAAGAACATGCTCGTTCGAAAAAATAAAAAAAATAGCAAATCATGTCGGAAAATTTTACAACTTATATGTAACACTAGAGGAGAGAGTCCTCTTCAAGAATATGTAATTTTTTTTGTATTTGGTTTAGATTTGCTAGGGCAAATGTGGAGGGAGAAAAAAACTGTTAATTTTGGGTAACTCCGACTTTGAATAGTCATAACAGACAAAATATATACAGAAAACCAATCTTTGTTTTTTTATACACTAGCTATACATGTCATCTAAAACATATTCTGAAATTAGAGGAAAAAAAGATTATTTGCATATATTTAGTTGGAGGGAACTAGACCCTACATTTTCAGCATTTTTTGCGCAATTAAAAAATGGACTTCAAAAATTAAAAAACTAGGTCAATAATTATTCAAAAAAAATTTAAAAAATTATAGGCATAAACTACATCCAATTTTACACATTTCATTAGTTTACATCATTTTTAAATTCTAAACACAAATGCCACTTTTATGTCATTAAAGTTTAACAGTTTTGCATGTCATGGTCCTCTTCCTTTGTAAAAGTGTGACACAGGTTTGTACTTTTACCCACAAACTGCGAATACATTCCCAAGTAGAGTCGCCAATCTGTTGGTTGACTCGAATGGGGAAAACTGAAAGATTCAATATTTAGCAAACAATCATCAGAGCTTCTAGGTAAAACTCAAAAACTTCCTTATGAACATCCCCAGTAGATTCACCAATCTACTGGTGCTCAAATCAATAGATTGGATTTCCTATGGACTTGCCAATCCAATAGTAGGAAACCCACGTGATTCGGCCAACTAACAGGTTTAACCTTGGGGTAAAAGGCTGAAACCTCTGCAATTCTAGCTCTGCAGAACCAAGGCTGGTAGGCCTACACCTTAAGACTTGTCCTTTAAGGATTTTTATAGAAGATAATGAACATTTAAATCTCTCCTTCACAAGTATGACAAGTTACTTTTAAAGGAATCCAACTATAATCAATTGTAAGATAAAACTGCAAAACTGAATGCTTTGTGAAATGTGTAAAGAATGCTTTGTAAAGATAGTGTATATATAAATGAATAAATTTTAGAATATCTCAACAACATGAAACAATGAATCTAATGTCTATCTTCAATAACAATCAGATCAGTGCCTATATCAACTTGGGCAATAGAGTCAATCCAACATTCAATCCTATGTACAACTTTGCAAGACGTTATTCAACCATCAACTATCTGACTGCTTTAGATGTAGAGAAGATTAAGATTTGTATTATATCCTTGTTAGTTCAAATGATTTTAACTTCTATGGTTGGGAGACCAGATGAACGAGAAGCCAGAAACAAATCAAGTTAGCACACACTTCCTGATATTCAAACAATGATATGAAACAATAAGTCTACTGCATAAGCAACTCAAAGACAGCAATTAAAATTCCTTCAATAATTGCAAAGGAATAACTAAATGAGAATTGAAACCTTGAGCCAAGAGAGACATAAAACACTTATCTTTTATTGATTATCAAAAATAGGTACATAAGAATCCATATCTATTTGTGATCAAAACTAAAACTATCTGAAGATGAAAAATATCACCCCAGACTGTCCTCAGACCATCCAAGAGACGTCCACCGCATTGATCTTGGTATCCTTTATTTATACAAAGTTGAAAGGATGAAAACAAGCTTCTGATCAATGCAGCAGTTCATCTAACTAACCCTAATCCCTAAGATCAACAACTGAACAACCAAAAATTACAATTAAGAATGAATTATCATCCTTATGAACAGTTATCGACCAAAGCGATAATATAATCAGAATAGTTTTTTTATAATTTTTTATGAATCTATGATAATATATTTAACTTCTGCAAGGTCATTTGCATGTCTTTCATCTTTTCATCTTTCAATCCAGATTGCGTCATTTTCATCTTATTACCTGTGAAACCCTGCATGCAGACAATGTCGACACATCAAATATTAATCAAAACCCTTAGTCGATGAAATAATAATATAAAAACATGTAAAGAAAAATAAAATCCAATTCATCTGATGCCACTTAAGCTCTTTGACCTTTCTATCCATTTGAGGCACATGCCATGCTCTCACAATGCCTTGGTGAATAACATTCGCGCATTGTATTTTAACTGTCGATTCAACCTGTCTTAGTTCAAATCTTTTGGTAGACCCATGACATGTGCTGAAATTGTGTAATTCCTTAATGGGTAATCATTGTGCATCTTAACTTTAAGCCATTGTGCCAACCGTCAATCTTCTTTGTCCTTTAATATTCGTTCACATAGCCTTAATGATTAAAATTAATGTATCTTCGCCTTAAGGCATTGCGCTTGCCATTGATTCTGTCTGATAGTAAATATTTTGACCAATTTTATATGCTAGGCAGGCACAGTACACGTGTCATTGAGTCATGCCCTCGCAATAATTGATCCCTTTATGTTTGAGGTTGCGCAAGTGAGCTACAACTAAAACTCTTTCACCATGTCACACACTTGCACACCCTTAATGACTTAATCTTTTGTCTCTGCGAGTGAGAGACTTCATACATTTCCTCTTACTCATGCAGTCGCAATAATTTTCATATTTGATTTTAAACTTGAGTGAGTGTGTGATGGTATAAAATTCCTTGGATCACAGACTCGTGAGCTTGAAGCCTTGAGATGAAATTTAATTACTACTGAGCGATGAGCTCATTTCCTTCTTTTGGTCGCCCACTCACAAGATAAAAATCTCATAACGCAAATACACTGCGAGTGAGCGATAGACACATTAATGACCGTGTCACACACTCGTGCAGCCTACAAAAAAGTAAAACTTATTAAAAAACCCACGAAAAGACTTCAATGGCTAGTTTTATGAATTCTAATATATGCAAACCGTGGAAAATATAAAACATAGCCATTCTAACAGGGTAAATGCATGAATTTAAATAGGATAAATGCATAGGATAGAATAATTTCAATAGTAAACTATGAATAGAAAGATGAAAAACAAGCATAAACTAAGATAATAATTCCAGAAAACACTTCCCTGAATTGTTTAGCCTGGGGCCACCCAATTTCACTTTGCATCATATTAAGTGTGGATACTTGGTCTGCTTCTGTAGAGATAGTTGAAATCTCGCTATGCTCACAGGGAGCATACGTCCCCAGAAAGTGCCACTGGTGGTACCCTAAATTTTGATAATTTAGAAGTCCCAATCCATTATCAAGAAGCATGTTTCTCCATAAAAAAAAAAGATCAAAGGAAGGAAGCTTTATGACACAAATAAATAGAACTAACTA
>MU228121.1:118199-141959 GCA_018584345.1 Thuja plicata | reverse complement strand
TCTAATCATTATTTGGATTATAGTTATTCAGTTCATTGTTTATAATTTTAAGATATCTTATCTATCTATTCATTTCAAATTACATACACATTTACTAAACATTCTTTCAATTACTTAAAGTATTTCAGTTTACAATTCATGATATATTTCTTTTAGTTAGATTTATTTCAAGTTCCTTTCCATACTTGAGAGAGAAGGTTGAAGTGTTTCTTATCTGCTATAAAAAGCCTTGTAACTTGAAGGATAAGTCAAGGTATAGGCCTACCAGCCTTGGTTTTACAAAGCCAGAATTGCAGAAGTTCTAACCTTTCTTTGGTTGTGACTTGTTAGTTGGCCAAATCACTTGGCTTTCCAAGCATTGGATTGGCAAGTCCGTAGGAAATTTAATTTAGCATTTTTGGGCACCAACAAATTGGCGACTCTACTAGGGACTTGTTCAAAAGAACATTTTTGTATTTTACCTAGAAGCTCTGATGATATATTTAAGACTCTACTGAGAGAAAAGAACTCAGAAGACAGTAAGTATTTTCCTTCTGATAAGAAGGTGGCGACTCTATTAAACAAAGCATTTCAGTTAGTGACTCTACCAAGGGAGAAGACTCAGAAGGAGATGGTGGATTTTTTTTTCAAATGTATCCATCATTTTGAAGAAAGCCTTTTATTCTAGATGGTATCAGGCCATTGGATCTTAGGAGATTTCAATGCATCCCAAATAAGTTATCCCCTAAAATTTCACAACTTCTACCAAAGTTCCATGGAAAATGGGATGAATCGACACTACAACACTTGGATGCATTTTATACATTCATAGAAGATTATGAGGTTTTTACAGAGGATCATGTGATGAGGCTATTTGTTAGGATGTTAAAAGATAATGCCAAACAAGTATATGAATCACTACCCAAACAATCCATCTCATCATGGAGACAGTTTGAGGAGTGGTTTCTTGATATATTTCATGATGCCACTAGTGAAGAAGAAAACATGTGTTATGAACAAGACATGTGCTATGAACAGGAAAGAGAGCCAAATTATATTTTAGAGGAAGAATATGACTTGTCCCCTTTGGATAAATTCTTCAGTTTGGAAAGATATAAGGGTGAACCTGCACTACAATTGTTCATGAGAATGATAAAGATCTATCAGGAAATACCTTCAGATATCAGGCCTCTCGAAAGGGAATTAATGGATAAACTTTGTGAGTTAGGAATCTACCATGATTTTCAACTACTAGATTTTATTGAGAAAATATGTGAATTATTGAGGGAAGAAAAGAATGATGACACAGAGGAAGAAAATTTAGATCAAATTGAAGTGGAATTTGTACATAATGAGATTTACATGGAAACAGGTATCAATGAAAATGATGATGAGGAAGAAGAACTTCTCAGTACAGAAGAAATCTCATATTTACTAGACATGGAATATCAAAAACATATTGAGAAGAGTGGTCAAATTTGTTTCTCAATGCACCCTGATAATCAAGTTAATAGATCAATACATTATCAGGGGGTACTAGATGAAGAAGATGATAAATTTCAAGAATCAAATAATGGAGATGAAATAGAACAACATACAACATATGAACATGACAAAGTTTCAGATGAAAGCTCTTATGGAGATATGCTCAAGTTCTCTATATCCTTGAATCCATTATTTGAAGAATATTTTATATGCAATCAAGTCCATCAACATCATGATAAAGACAGTGAACCTAGTAATCATTTTGAAGATGATGAAACTCAAAATATGTATGGGGAAGTGTATTTAGAAAGTGAGACATGCATTATTTCATTCTATGAGAATAAGTTGTATCAAACATGTGAAGATGAGATGGAGTCAAACAGAAATAATGAGGAGAATGTGTTGAAGATTAGTTCTAAAAATTATCCGAGTATCCTATCTGATCAAATTCTTGATAAGAAGGAAGTTCATGAATGTGAGTTATCTCCAAATCCTTTTTGTGAAAAGAAATAACATCTTGAGTATAGGGAAGATTGTGTACGTAAAGGCATCCAAGTAGAAGAGCTTAATCTAGTTACTTGTAGGGTTGATCAAATGCATGAGGATATTCTATTTAGCAAGGACTACAGTGCACCTACTGACTTTTCTAAGGGTAAACAAAAGTCAAAGCATGCTAATAAAGCAATGAATGTTGTCCATGACAATGGTGGCATCATACTCGAGAGATCCAAAGTATTATATGATCAGAATTGTGTGTTTGATAGAGGAAAGTAGCAGTGTTCACTTTTTTGGGCGGAGGCCTGGGACCACCCAATTTCACTTTGCATCAGACTACGTGTGGATACTTGGTCTGCTTCTGTAGAGATAGTTGAAATATCGCTATGCTCACAGGGAGCATACGTCCCCAGAAAGAGCCACTGGTGGTACCCTAGATTTTGATAATTTAGAAGTCCAAATCCATTATCAAGAAGCATGTTTCTCCATTAAAAAAAAAGATCAAAGGAAGGAATCTTTATGACACAAATAAATACAACTAACTAATCAAAGCCTTTAGAAAATGTTGGAATTTAGACTTGCTACAAAAATGATTTCGACACAGGATAAAGATGGTTGAATTTTAAAAATCTTAAAATGACCCAGTTCGGGAAATCAAATTTCCTATCTCTAGCAAAAATATTAGATTTTCACAAGGCGTTTTGGATTTTCGACCAAAGCCAAATCCAAAAGTTAGGTAGTTATTTTTTAGCTAGTTTATTGTTTTTTCAAAATAATTTGTAATAAGAGTTGTGTCTTTTCACCCTAAAAAGGTGTGAAAGCCACTCAAACACACACACGCAAACACACACACACACACACACACACACACATATATACATAATATAAAATGTAAATAGAGGGGAATACAACAATAATACAATTTTGAAAAGTGAAATGTGAAAGGTGAAATGTATAAGATTTGTTTAAGTGAATGAAATGTGAAATGTGAAATGTGAATTGAGAAATGTGAAATGGTTTGATGAAATATGAAATACATTGAATTGATGATCATATTTTTTCATTGCTATACAAAAGAAGCAATTTTGACACCGTCGGTAACAAGGTCACCGACAGACAGGTTGACAGTGCAACCTGACACAACAAATGCATAGTGATAACCAAAAATTGCACTATCACCCAAGAACAAAGTCTATATATAGTACAAACTGATAAGACAGTTTTCAAAGAGTTACCTGACAGAAAAGTCAAAGAGTAACATGACAGTCAATTTACAGAATAAACCAACAACACAGTTCACAAAGGAACTCAAGAGTAGTATGTCTACAAAGACTACACTGAGAAAAGACTATAGAGAAAACTGAGCACCAGTCTACTGAGAGATTTATATTCTGAGAAATATGGATCTGACTTACACGTCAAATAAAACACTTAAGTTTTATATTTAGCTTTAAATCTTATGTTTAAAACCATTTCTTGAGGGATAAGTAAAGCATATGTAATTGTTTTAATCAGTCTAACTGATTGTAAACATGCAAACTAGGAGATCAAGGTCAAGTTGTAAACCTTTGATCATAGATTTTCATTTTAAAGTGTCAAACTTAGATCTAATAGGTCAATACATTGTATAAATATTGATGATCATATTTTTCCATTAGTATACAAAGGAAATAGGTTTATGAACCATCAGTAACATGCTCACCAAAAGACAATTTAAAGTGCAACCTGACACAATAGTTTTGCAGAGGTCATTGAAACTATTATTTACCAAAGGAGAGGTTACCAGGTAAACCGATGACACAACCTAAAGAGTAACCTGACAGATCAGTTCATTGAGGAAACCAATAGAGTAGTCAATAGTGTAACCCGATAGATAAATGAAAAGTAAACACCGACAGTCATTCAACAGAGAAAACCAAAAATTAGAATGATGCCACAAGAACTTCTAGAAAGGATATCATCAACGTGGACATATACACTAAAATTTGAAAAAGGGATAAAGGAAAGATCCCTTTTTTCACTTATGCCACCCGAATCAAAGATGGAAGAAATTGAACAAATGATGTAGTTACATTCAAAGAGGTTCTCAGTGAAATTGAGAGTCTGCAAAGTACTACATGGAAACTTGATCGAACTTGACATAGAAATTGATGATACTTGGAGAAAAATATTCCATCCACATACAGAGGATTCAAGCACCAAGAGAGTACTAGCACACCGACAAGCCTCACAATGAAGAAAAATAGGCTACACCAAGCCCAGAGCATATTCTTATAAGTGATGCAGAGGATGCCACTTCAGTTGAATTGAACACAAAAGCAAGCAAAGCAGTAGATGACATACCTCAGATCTCGCAGTCATTAGGAGACACAACAGATGTCACAATCCAAGATGTAACAACTATAGATATCACTGAAGATCTTGCCGATTAAATAAAGGTAGATGAAGATGTCACTCTTACCTTCGATCAATCCAAGGAATAGGACACAACAACGGATGTTTCATAGGTTAATATACCAGGCCAAATTTAATTATTGATACAAGATATCAATAAAAGTGAATAAGATAAGCAAGGTAATGCCACTCCAAAGGATACGAAAGGATAAGGTGTAGATAAAGCTAAGGTTGATGTGGAGACATCCACTCCCAATCGACAGGTAGATATCGAGGAGTAGGAAAAGGCATAACACCTCCAAAGCCTTCATCAAGTATATTAGACCAAGAAAAGGGTATTGCTATGGTACTGCACACAAGTACTTCCACCACAATCTCAAAGAAGAAGAAGAAGAACAAAGCATAGGTAACACTTGATGAGATTATAGAGATACAGAAATGTGATCCAACTAAATTGGATTATGAATCTCTAATAAAGTATGGAGAGCTATGTCAGCAAAAATCTATTCAAGATAATCTCAAAAAGGAGCATAAGGACTCCCAAGTGATACAAACAACAAGGGAAATACTAATGTAGATAGTTCCAGACATAGACATTGATCAAAATGCTCCAATACTTGATCAATTAGCAGTTCTTACCAACGCCGTCACATCACAAAATGTAGATGCAGACAAGACAATTAAAGAACGTGTAGAGCATAAGTGTCAATAGAAGTTGACAAAGAAAATCATCCAAGAAGTGGCTGAGAACAAGCTAAAGCTATCTGAACTAGTCAATACATTGGAACTAATCATTTCAAAAGCTATAACCATAGTTCAAAAGTTATGTACACTAGAGCAATTCACTAAGGAGAATAGTGAAAAGATTGCATAGATAGATGCAGATCTAAATGCTAGTGCACAGTCTAACAACCAATGACAATGTAATCAAGTTGCATTATGACAATATTATGGAAGCTAAAAGGTTTAGACTTGAGATTTTAGAGGCAGAATCAAAATTCAAAGATGAGGTAACCGAGATTCAAGCTCTTCTTCTACCAAATCTCACATTACTACAACAACATATGACTTCGGCAAGACAATTGATTGTCACCGTGGAGATGTCTGTCACCGACAGTATCAATGATATGCACGCAAGAATAACAGTGGAGCACATGACCCTGGAACACCTCAAGGAGAAGTGGGAGAAAATGATGGAAGTCATGCAGAACTCGTATTCCCACATTTTTGACAAGTTGTAAGTATTACACCTTTCTAGTTATTATCAAAAAAGGGGGAAATAAAATGTGACAAAGAGAGAACTAATAAAGGAGGGATTGATAAGGTGAAAGGGGAAATATATGTATAAAGACAAGTGAATATACATCTACATATACTATATCGAGGCATATACAAAGGGGGGGTCATATTGACATGGTAAAATACATGGTGTATATACTAAAAGCCAAGGTGACCTGAACATTATTTCCAGTTTGATATAGTAAAAGTTCACAAGTAAACAAACACAACAATAACAGTCAAGGAGATAGTTCCAACCTCCCCTTGGCATACAAATAAACAAGATCGAGGGATGTGAGGCTTTTCCACCTTAATTCAGAAGCTCTTATCACATACCCTATTTATTTGACGTTGTCGGATCATCGAAACCACACCAACAAGCAGTAGACAAATAAAATATCAATGAAATTGATAAGAACAGACAACATACTAAGAAGGAGTCAATCATATCTCAGCATGTTTTGAGGTTTACAAATGTGTCTATGCTTAGGGTGTTGAAAAACACCATTGTGCTTGTGAGTGCAATGTATTTGACTGCTATCGAGAGATGTTTACGTCGCGAGAGAAAAAAAAAAAAAAAATCCGAAGTGTGTTGAAAAACACAGACGTGTCCAAAGAGAGTGTTGTGAAACACTGTTTGATTAAGGTGTTGAGAAACACCAGTTTGTGCCAGTAGAGAGTTGTCCTTCAGGACTGACAAGATTACTGACTCAAGTGTAAACCAAAGAGTGATCGAAAATGGGGAGCCATGCCCCCAAATAATGAACGGATCGAAGCCGGACAACAGATAGCGAACGAAAGGAGGAACCTCAGCAATGTAGCGGCAGTAGGCAGACTCATTGAGAATCACTGGTGACTGTCGCAAGAGATGTAATTCAAAATATGAACATTAGGGAGCTTTTTGGAGGGCTAGTCTCATTTTTAAAATGAGCCTTTCGGGGCTTGATTTTAGGGCACTAATCATGCCTCAAATTTAGAGAGATGTTTCTGGAGGGGTAGTTGTTGGAGGCTAACTTCTAGGCATGATTTTGGCCTAAGAATCAGGATGATCTTTCTGTTAGGAAGAGTTTTGGAGGGAGATGTCCTTTTCGAGATTAGTCTTGAGGGCTATATAACTGGGATTCATTTTCATAGTTGGAGGGGAGTCAAATTGTGAACAGAAGAGATTTAGTGAATTTCTTATTCCTATAAGCTATCTATTTATGCTTTTTATAACCACTGTTAGTTCATGCTTGTGATTTTGATTTTGTGCACGAGGATGCTTGTATTCCTTGCAATTATTCTGAAATTTACACATGTAACTACATACAAATTTTGAGAAGAATATAGTTGACACACTTTTTCATACATTTGGTTGTGATCATTTGTTCAAATCCTTTTCAATTTTCTGCATTCAAGTGTAATTCCACTGTAATTCGGATTAGTGGATTCTATCATTCCCTATTCTAGATTCCAGAATATAAGCCTTTTGCAGTATATGCATGTTGTTAATAGAAAGGCTACTACTTGTGGTTAAACCCTAGTTGTGACCTTCAAATTAACCTATGTATTGGATAGTGAATCATAGTGCAGAGATCACTAGTGTATGTTATGTGGATGTCAGTTTGAAGCTTTGAGGGATCTGAATCAATTTGGTGTATCACCTTTTCAAGTTTTATTCATGAAATTTTAGTTAGAGTTTCTCCCTTTCCCTTTTTCAAAATCAGGAGAAGATAGTATAAAATTGATACCCAAATTCAATAGGAACTGGCCTAGAATCCGGAGACTCTTCCCCATCCATAGTTTACCCACAGCTAGAGGAAGTTTCCATTGTCAGATAGAATTGTCATGAAGCCTTAATACCTGATTTAGGGTGACAATTCTAAGCCTGAACAATGATTACTTTCCATTTAATATTATTACTTCACTCGTGCTAAAAAATTGCCCGTCTTAACTTATTTTGCCAGCTCAGAATTACCCAGTGTTTACCATCAAATCAAGACTTTTCGTACCATTTCAAATGAATATAGCTCTAACGTGTCATGTCATCAGTCACTTCGGCTGTCATATCAATCTTTTAAACCCGCCGAGTATACCTTTGAACTACTTTGAACTACTTCAAACCAAGGTTCAAAGTGGTTCACTACTGTAACACTAATGTGGCACGGGTCCTACCTGCAATCACTGATGTTAGACAAAAAACTTTATTTGAACTACTTTGAACTACTTTGAACCGAGGTTCAAAGAGGTTCAAAGTGGTTCACAAGGAAGAAAGAACTTCTACGCTTGACCGAAAGGATCCAACTTCTACAAGACGGGATCATGAAGTATTAAAACGATTTACTCAAGAGTAAAAACCGACATTGGAAAAATATTTTATCATGAACTCTTGCTGAGAAGGAGGAGACAAGACAAGGGTTAAAAATTAGATAAGGTCAAGGACACTTTTACCATGGTGACTCAAAATATACTCTAACACCATGTCAGATGTTTGCATAGAAAGCATCAAAAATGACATTCACACAATTGGATATCGTTGTCGATTCGCTCGTTGCACTTATATCTCAAGAAGTAACACTCAGATTTAAATCGTCTCGCTGCTATTTATCTTTTCTTGGTTCTACACGTATTGGGAAATGGTTTTATAATTGTGATTTATAAACATTTACAACATTGCATTCACTTGAAGCCAGGATGAAAGTTGTTTTGGCAACAGCTAATAGTTATGCTTTGCTGTCATTACAAAATCATCCAATCATTTTCCATTGATGAAGGGTGTTGTGGAAGAAGGGGATTAGGAGTTGAGAATGGCAAGGGATTTAGTGTGATTGTGGTTGATGGGTTTACTATGCATTCTGCCCAAGGAATTTGATGAATGAAAATGACTCCTCGACATCATGCGATATGCACATTGCTATTGTTATACCATATATTGATATCATTCTCAGTTGTGAATGTAATTTACATATAAATCAAACATAGCATACATTTCGTTATTCTGAATTGTTATACAAACATTAGAATTTTAACTGTTGGCAGAATGAAAAAATTTGGGATCCAGAGACTTCCAGCTACATGTGCTTTATGTGAAGAGGAAGAGGAGGATGTCCATCATTTACTATTGAATTGAAATTTTTCTGCGGACTATTGGAAATCAGTTTTATCGTGTATGGATTGTTAGTCCCTCAATCATAATTGGGGAACTGTGGAAGGAAAGGAACAAGTGAACCTTCCAAGACAAGAAAGAATCTATTGAAAGAATTAAACATAGAATCAATCATATGATAGAGGAAGTAGTAGAAGCAACTTCAGCAAAGCTAAAATTGGGCATTTTATTCACCATGTCGGATCAAAGAATTCAGACAAATTGGTTGGGCATCAGATTTAGGACCAATGCAGGTGGGGTGGCAGGGAAGCTGAAGAAGATTGTGAGAAAAAATGTAAGTTGGGAAAAACCGGATTTGGGGTGGGTTACATAAATTTCGATGGTGCAGCGAATGGTAACCCAGGGCCCTCAGGTGTTGGTTTCATTATTCGAAACCATGATGGTGAAACACTAGCTATTGGTGCAAAAAAATTACCATCTGGGACTAACAACGTAGCTGAAGGCAATGCTGCTCTGATAGCTGTCAAAATGGGCATTTTAGTTAGTTTCAGGCGGATTCTCCCTTGTTATAGTGAGATCTATAGAGATGGGCAGAATGTTGGCATGGATTCTCCCTTATTATCGAACATTCGGTCCAATTGGAAGATTTTAAAGCTTCTCATGTGTGCAGAGAGGGCAACTTGGAAGTAGACTAACTTTCCAAATGGGCATTATCGTTTGATAATGAAGATGAGCTGAGCCTAGAAGACTTCAGGGAAAATGGCTCGACCCCAAATTTGAATATTTGAATTTTCTAAGGTAATGTGGCGGGTTGGAGGTGGAGGATAAACTTAGATGTAATTTCAATGGTGATTGGCTCGGGGCTTGAGCTGAGTGAAGAGGTGAAGAAAGTGCGTTGGGTAGCAACGTAGCTATTTGCGGGTGACTTATTGGCAGGCTTGGACTCCATATTGTAATCGGTCATTCCTGGAGTGGGCATGAATGTGTCCAAAGACATTGAAAATGATTTGGAGGCTAGGGAGAATGGAATAATTCACTTTATCCGTTGGGTTGGAAAGAATGATAAGGAGGCATATAAGCGAAAAATCCTAACTGAATGGGAGAAGGTGAAGAATGAAATCAGACGCAATGAAGAAATTAAAAATTTGGTCCCTAGCTTTCCACACTATGCGCTTCGTCAACCACAAACCAACTCTGCAACCCATGCCCGGCATTTTTGACAGCTTAGAACGCAGGTTTTTATGGAAGATTTTTTGTTTTGATCTACAGTCTTATTTCGTCGATGTTTAAGGTCGAAGAAACGAGGGCATAGTTGTTGTAGGATATCATATTTATGGTGTATGTCATACTGTTTGTAATGGTGGTAGTCTGTAGTTCTTTTATTAAAAGAACTCAGTTGAAAGACATGAGGTAATGTTTGTAAATGGGGTCTTTTTTGGTTTCCAGAAGCCATATGTAATTATAGAAGAGGGTTTTTGGTGTCTTGGGGATATATTTGGGTCCTTTATTTTGGATGACAAGGTAAGCATGTAAAATCTCTATGATGTATACTCTTACTTTTTAATATTAATAAAATAATATTTTACCGACCAAAAACATAATTGTTAAACATTTTAAGCAATTAACAGTAGTGTCTCAGAAATTAGAAAAAGGGACATTACCTAATGTTAGGTTATGTGAATTTCGATAATCTTGTCAAAATTAGTTCTATGATTTTAGATAGATAAATGCCTAAAAATTTTGTTTGTAAGGAATGCCACCAAGGAAAGAAAACAAGGGTATGTTTTAAGTCAAAAAGAGTATTCAAACTTGCAACCTTTAGAGTTAATTCATACAAATCTCTATGATCCGACTAGAACTACAGGTCTAATAAATGACATGGATAGCTATTCTAAATAAAAAATCAGAGGCATTTGAAAGATTTAAAATCTTTACAGCAATGGTTGAAAAAGAAAGTGGTTTTCTAATTAAATGCCTAGATCAGACATAAGTGGTGAATTTGATTTTAATAAAATTAATGAATATTAAGAGAAATATGCCATCAAAAGACACTTTTCTGCACCAAGGAAAACACAACAGAACTATGTTGTTGGACCAAAGAATCGAACGGTTAAAGATATGGCACGAATTCTGCTAAACGAAGCTTAGATATATGACAAATTTTTGGTGGAGGCAATTTGTACAATGGTGTACACTTTGATAAGAGTACAATTGATGCCTAAACGTAAGAAAACTCAGTATGAACTATGGCATGGTAGACCTTCTATTAAGTATTTCAATGTTTTTCGTCGTAGATGTTTTATTTAAAGGGATGAAGATAATTTGGGTAGTTTTTGATCCTAGATGTGATAACGGTATACTTCTCGATTACTCCACTCATACCAAGGCTTATAAGTGCAATACAAATAGATTGAAAGCGGTTATTGAAAGCATTAATGTAAAAATTAATGAAGTTGTGCTGCATGATAGTTCTAAATACATTGCTATTGAAAAGGAATCTCATAATGCGATAAAGATTCTGAAATTCATACCCCTAGACATGTTGTTAACACTGGTTCTGAGAATGATGGTGAAATGACTTTTGGTATTATTGATGGCAAGTACCCCTTGAAATTAATAAAAAGGAATCATCCTAACCAGAAAAGCGCAAGCCACATGTATCACGGAGGATCGTAAATTTGTTAGTACTCCAATTATCATTGGTTGTAAGTTAAGTAAAAATGACGATTCACTTGATACAAATCAGACAAAATATCAATATATTATAAGCAATTTCGTGTGTATTATTGCATCCAAACCCACTATTATGAAAGTAGTGTGTATCGTAGCTTGTTTTAAGTATGCTCCTAAAGTTTCTCAAGTAAATGCAATCAAAATAATTGTTGGTTACCTTAACGACACAGTCAATTATAATCTATGGTAACCATGGACTGATAATTTCACTCTAACATCCTGTACAGATGCAGATTGGGCAAGTTGTATTGCTGATAAAAGAAACACTACTGGCGGGGCATTCTTTCTCGGAGAAAAGTTGGTCAAGCAACAAAAAAGGAATTTGTAACATTATAGTAGAGGCTTAGTATAATGTCGTGGTTTCATGTTGTACACAAGTCTCGTAGATGAAAAATAACACTTAAAAGATTTGGAAGTAATCTATGATCAACCTAGATCCAATTTCGATGATAATACTAGTGCAATTAATATTTTGAAGAATCTAAATCTTCAATCAAGCACTAGGCATATTTCAATTAAAAAAACATCTTTTGAGAGAAAGGGTTGCATATCATGAACTCAAATCCGAGTATGTGGCTACTAAAGAACAACTAGCTGATATTTTTACCAAACAACATCCTAATGACAAATTTATAACTCTATATCAAAAGATGTCTTTCAAATGTTTGGATATATTGTCGAGTGGCTTCCTGTCATCATCCTTCCAGAAGTAATGCAAATATTTACATCAGCGGGCAGGTATGGTTCCACACGTATTAGAAAAATGGTACTATGGTTGTGATTTGTAAACATTTATAACATTACATTTAGTTGAATCCACAATGAAGGTTATTTTGGCAACAATTATTAGTTATGCCTTACTTCCCTTACAAAATCTTCTAGTAAATTCTGATCAAGGAATAAAGAATAGCTGGCTTGTTCAAAACAACACACAAAAATTTTCAAGAACGAAGATGATGCAAGAGCATCTTGGGTCCTTGGCAATCCCACTCAACCAAAAATATGTTTTCTTTTGTTCTTTAGCTTGTTTGGAGACTACTCGGTGAAGTGCTCTGTAACCTATTGCCCGGGTTACTCTTTCTATCTTGCTTTACCGACGGGTCTCGGTGTTCATTGGCTGTTGGGTGTTCATTTCACCGAGTTGGTTTCTGTTGCTCAATTATGCTTTTGCCGAGTTTTTTTTCTATTGCTTGGGATGTTCTTACCGACGGGTTGCTATTGCTCGGTGATCTATTCCCGAGTTGTTTATCTTGATCTGTCTAACTTCTACATTTAATTTTTGTGGCTGAATTAATGTGGGGTCTCTCATTAGGATCTGTGTGGACCTAAATCTAGGTCTCTCTTAGGGATTTGAGCACTATGCTTTTTTGGTGGACTCTTGTATGTATTTGGTTTTATCTTCTTCATTTTGGGGGAGTCCTTAAAAGGAAGAAAGCAAAGGTTCGGACATTGAGATCGAAGGTCTGTGACCTCATATGTATGAAGATTACTCTCTAATTCATTTGAATATATATGACCGAAACCAGGAAGGCCATACAGCCCGACATGTAATGAGTTTGATCAAATAATATAAGGATCTTGTCGTTTCTTCGCTCCTTCTTGTGTTGTTTCTTTTGCATTGTATCTTCAGCAAGGTTTGTTTGGTACTTGGGTGTGCCCTAGGCCCCACTTATCGACCCTCCTTGCGTCAGGTTGTATCAGAGAGAAGGTGAGATCTAGGTTCCTTCTTGTAAGTTCTAACCCTAGTTGGTTGATATTGTGGTGGAGTAGCAGATTGTGATTTGAACTACAATTGCAAAGGGATTCAAGACGGTTCGTAGGAGAGGAAATGCATATCCAGGTCTAGCTGATATGCTAAGACAGAAGGTTGCAAGATTGGAAGCTTTTGAGACAGCCCAGCGCAGAGGAAGACATCTTGAAGATGTTAGTGATGATGAATTTGAAGAGGTACAAAGTGATAGATCAGGAAGAGGAAAGATTCCCGTGAGCATTGACAAGTTTGAAATCCACACCTCAGTTCAATCAAACTGACTATAGTGGAAAGTTGGATTCTGAAGAGTTGATAAACTGGATAACTGAGATGGAAAAGTACTATGAATATGAGAATGTATCGGAGGACAAGAAAGTAAAGATTGCAAGCAAAAATTTGAAAGGTCATGCATCCTTATGGTGGGAGCATCTGCAGTTGGATCAGAAGAAGAAAGGTAAAGACAAATCCAACGTATGGGATAAGATGGTAAACAATTTGAAAGGTAAGTTCCTACCTTGTGATTATCATATTAACCTAGTTCGGCAAATGCAAAGTTTGAAGAAGAAAGATAGATCGGTAAAAGACATTGTACAGATTGGACATCAGATCTTGACATGTTGAAGATCAAGTGGAAAGAACAACAAGGTACCTGAACAAATTGAGAAGTTCTATACAAGATGAGATCAGCTTGCTAAGTATGGAGAGCATTGAAGAGGCATATCAATTTTCCCTAAAATCTTAAGAGAAATTGAACAAGAGATATGAACAAAGACAAAGAGGCAGAGGTGGTAGATTCCCTAGAGGAAGAGCTAGACCTCATGGTGAAAATAATAGATCTGAACCTAACAAGTCAAATTCAGACACATCTCAAGACAAAGGAAAGACTAAATGGAAATGTGGAAGTTCATACCGAGGAAGAAGAAATTACTCCCGAGGTGGTTATAGAAGAAGAGGGTTCCAAGTAACTTGTTAAAATTGTGGGGAAGAAGGAAATAAATCCTTTGAGTGTAAACATGAAAACAAGAAAGTCAGTATTAGCAGAAATGCTTTGGTGCAAGAAGAGTCACCGAATGAACCTG
This sequence comes from Thuja plicata, assembly GCA_018584345.1. NCBI lineage: Eukaryota > Viridiplantae > Streptophyta > Pinopsida > Cupressales > Cupressaceae > Thuja > Thuja plicata. The sequence continues at coordinate 127,681 of MU228121.1, read as the reverse complement.
AGAAGGAAAGCAATCTAATGATAAGAAGGATACTATAGAGTGAGAAAGAAAATCAAGATCCTGTCAGGAAAAGTTTCTTCAAGACCAGATGTAGAGTTGCAAAAAAAGTTTGGGAGGTCATTGTTGATAGTGGAAGCTCGGAGAATCTAGCATTATAGGAGATGGTGACAAAGTTGCAGTTGGAAAGGATGAAGCATCTAAAACCCTACGAAATCTCATGGATCAAGGATGAGCACACATTAATGGCAAGAGAACAATGTTTTGTGAATCTGAAAATTGGAAAGTACTATGATAAGGTGTTGTATGATATTATGCCTACAGATTGTTGTCATATTTTCTTGGGTAGACCCTGGCAATATGATAGACACGATATACATGACGAAAGATTGAATAGATATTCTATTTGGGTTGATGGTAAGAAACAAATCTTATTACCTTTGGTTGAAGAATCTGTTGATGAGAAATGTACATCTGTGAAAGTTTTTCTGATGGAAGGTAGGCAGTTTATTCAGGATTTGAAAAGAAATGATATTTGTTATGCATTGATTCCTAAAAAACTAAGTAAGAATATAGAAGATGAAATTCCTGCAAAAGTTGAGAAGTTACTCACTGAGTACAAGGAGATCATTTCAAATAATGTACCTAATGGTTTTCCACCAATGAGAGATATTAGACATTGTATGGATCTAATTCCTTGAGCTAGTTTACCAAAAAGGAACCACATTGGTTAACACCTACCGAGAATGAAGAACTTAACCAACAGGTTCATGAATTTTTTAACAAGGGTTTGGTTCGAGAAAGTTTGAGTCCATGTGAAGTACCAACTGTGTTAGCACCTAAGAAGAATGGAGAATGGCGAATGTGCACAGATTCAAGAGAAATCAATAAGATCATAGTAAATTATATGTTCCCTATACCGAGAATGGATGACATAATGGATTGTTTGAGTGGAGCAATGTATTTTACCAAAATTGATCTAAAGAGTGGATATCATCAAATCAAAATCAAAGAAGGTGATGAGTGGAAGACTGCTTTCAAGACAAAGGAAGGTTTGTATAAGTGGTTGGTAAGGCCTTTTGGTTTAACTAATGCACCGAGTAGTTTTATGAGATTGATAAATGAAGTTTTGAAGAAATTCTTGAAAAAATGTGTGATTGTATATTGTATTCTTGAAAGAAGAATTGGTGTATTTGGGTATTGTGATCTCAGCTGATGGTTTGAAGATGGATCCTCAGAAGGTTGAATCTATACTTAGTTAGCCTAAACCTAGGAATGTCAGCGAGGTAAGATCATTTCATGGATAGGCAAGTTTTTACAGGAATTTTATCAGAAATTTCAGTTCTATTTATAATGCTATGCCTGACACAATGAGTGGAGACAAAAGAGAATTCAAGTGGACAAATGGAGCTGATAAGAGTTTTGAAGCTTTGAAGCAGAAGGTTGTTGAATTGCCTGTTTTAGCTTTACCTGATTTCAATAAGGTATTTCAAGTTGAATGTGATGCAACTGGAAGTGCAATTGGAGCTGTGTTGACTCAAGAAGGTAAACATGTTTCTTTGTTTAGTGAAAAGTTGAATGATTGAAAGAGGAAATATTTTGTTTTTCTTTATCAAGAATTCTATGCTATTGTTCAAGCTATGAAGAAATGGAGATATTACTTGATGCCAAATGAATTTTTATTGTATACTGATCATAAGGCTTTACAGTATTTGGGTAGTCAAAATAAGTTGAATCAGAGACATATGAAATAGGTAGAGTATTTGCATAGTTTTACATTTGTGATTAAGCATAAGAGTGGAATTTCTAACCGAGTTGCTGATGTATTGAGTAGAAGAAGATCTTTTTTGACTGAAATGAGAATTGAAGATCTTGGTTTTGAGGATATGAAGCATTTGTATGAAAGTGATCCTTATTTTTCTAAGCAGTGGAGAGTGTGTAGAGCACCTAACTCAAATAAATCAATTAAGTATGAAGACTATTTAAGTCAGGAAGATATATTGTTCAAAGGTATACAATTGTGTATACCGAGAGGATCAATGAGAACTAATTTGATTAAGGAGAAACATATTGGTGGTTTGGCTGGACATTTTGGTATTGATAAAACATTGAGTTTGCTGAAGGAAAGGTATTTTTTTCCTCAGTTGTATAAGGATGTTCAGAAATTTGTGAAAAGTTGTGGAGTTTGTCATTTTGTAAAAGGAGTGAGTCAGAATATTGGTTTGTACACACCGATTACTTTTCCTGAGAAAACCTTGAAGTGATACCAGCACGGATTTTGTTCTTGGCTTACCGAGGAAAGCAAAAGGTAATTATTCCATATTTGTGGTTGTGGATAGATTTTCAAATATTTTATACCATGTAAGAAAACATCAGATGTAGTACATATAGCAGGTCTTTTCTTTAAAGAAATTGTCTGATTGCATGGATTACCGAGGAGTATCATCTCTGACCGAGACAATAAATTTGTAGACCTAAATCTGGGTCTCTCTTAGGGATTTGAGCGCCGACCTCTTTGGGTGGACTCTTGTATATATTTGGTTTTATGTTCTTCATTTTAGGGGAGTTCTTAAAAGGAAGAAAGCGAAGGATTAAACATTGAGATCGAAGGTCGGTGACCTCATATCTATGAAGATTACTCTGTAATTCATTTGAATATATGGCCGAAACCGAGGAGCCCTTACAATCCGGCATGTAATGAGTTAGATTAATTAAGATAAGTATCTTGTTGTTTCTTCTCTTCTTCTGTTATTGCTTCCGCATTGTGTGTTCAACAAGGTTGGTTTGGTACTTGGGTGTGCCCTAGGACCCACTTATCAACCCTACTTGCGTCAAAAGAACATTGTGGCAATAATATCAAATCAAGGTCAAACTGGTATGCACTCTGCAAATCAATGATTATAATCAAAACAATGTTGTCAGGAATGTCTAAGTAGTGCTATCATCTTGTCTTGGTTCTACACATTGGAAAATGCTTTTGTGGTTGCGATTTGTAAACATTTATAATATTGCATTCAGTTCAAACCACGATGAAAATTATTTTGACAATAGTTATTAGTTATTCTTTGATGTGCTTATAAAATCTTCAAATCATTTGAAATCAATGAATAAAGAACAATTGACTTCTTCAAAATAACAAAACAATGTTACACATGACCATAATGTTGTTGAGCAACAATTAACAGTTGTAGTTTGAGATGGTTATAAGTTACTTATTATCTTCCTTAAGCTTACTAAATATTCGATCTTCTAGGGTATTTATATATAAATATTCAATCATTCAAAAGTGGAGGGAGAAGTATAAAATTTTTAGTGACGATAACACAACTATGTGTGCTTTAAAGTGTTACAAAGATTTTTTGTGTGAGATGGTGTTGGGGGAAAAAAAAGTTATATTAAAGGAAATGCAGGCTTTTAAAGACAACTGACTCATCACAAAATATGTGGGTATGTTGAATGTGATAATGACATTTTCAAGGTGCATATATTGATTGAAGGTAACTTGTTGAAGTCTAGGGTAAATTTATTTCAATAAAGAGCTCTTAGGTATACAAAGATATTATTTTAATTTGTTAAACGTTTCTCTGATTTGGAATATTTTTAACCATCTAGTTACAGTAAAGTTTAGTTATTGTTCTCAATAATTTAAAGACAAAGCGGTTTGAGATATTGCTTTGACAACACTATAAATTCAGATAATATTCAGTTTGTAGAGTCTTGAATTCATATGTATGCACGATATCAAAAAATAGCAAGAAAATCAAAACGTTGATAATGCAAGCATAAAATAGTGATCAAGAATGCACCATTAAGATAGTGACAACTCAAACGCTGGTGCAGAAAATGACACTGAAAGAGAATAATTACGGTCATTCCAAGAATAGTGATACAAAAAAGGTATGTTGTCGTGAGAAAGAAGACAAAGACAAATAGATAATCATTCACCGTTGTAGAGATCGGAGACGGGTATTGAGCACATTTATATGAAGAAGATTTTCTTTGGGTGAGAAGTTGTTGATGAAAAGAAAGAGTTATAGTAAGGAAACTGTAGGCTGGTGAAGAATACTGATTGATCACAAACCTTGTCGGTACATTGATTGAATGATGACATTTTAAAGGTACATATATTGATTGAAGGTAACACGCTGATATCTAAGATTAAATTTGTTTCGAGAAAGAGGTACAAGGTAAACAATGATAAATTTATAATTTGTTAAACAGTACTCTAATTTGAAATGTGTTTAATCCTATAGTTGCATGGCATTTTCAACTAACAAGTTGATGTCTAAGATTAAATTTCTTTCGAGAAAGAGGTATAAGGTAAACAGTGATAAATTTTTAATTTGTTAAATAGTACTCAAATTTGAAACATGTTTAATCCTATAGTTGCAGTAGAGTTTGCATATTGTTCTGCCAAATTTAAATACAAAGTGGTTTCAAATATTGCTTCAAAAGCATTATAATTTCAGAAAATATTCAGTTTGCAGAATTTTGATATGATCTGATTTATTTAATCACACAACCAATTGTAATTGTGTCTATTATGAAAACTTTAGAGTTGGTGCTCTGAAAAATTTGGGTAGTGTTTAACAAATTTAATTCTACTTTTACTTAAGTTACTGCTGATAAAAGGGGATTTGGTGATTCCCTCGGTTTCTGCCCTAAACATATTGAAATACTTCAACTATGAGGTTGGTTTTGCACAGTAGTTCCCAACATCATTTCTCACCATGGATTTCCCATCCAAGGTTTCCACATAAACTCTTGTGCACTAAGTCTTGTGTGATTACAATTTATTTTATTTCAGTTGCAGTTACTTCCATTTTTCATTTTTAAGATTAAAAAGACTTTAATTATAACAAAATTAAAGTTTTCATCTACCACTAATTCCCGACCCTCTAAGTAGTAGAATTATTTACTTCATTTAATATCAGAGGCAAATACCTGGATAAGACTTCATCAATCTAAGTAAGTCTTGAAGATAAAACATAGAGCTTGTCTAACACTGAATTTGTCAAAGTAATGCATAGTCAGACGACCAAAGAAATGTGGGACAGGTTGAAGAATATATATGAAGGATATGATAAAGTGAATCAAGCAAAGTTTCAAACTTATAAGGCTATGTTTTAAAGTCTGAAGATGAAGTAAGAAGAACAAATTGTGGAATATCTCCTCAAGATTGACGAGATAGTAAGTACAATCATAGGTCTCGGTGAAAAGGTAAAAGATTCCATTGTTGCACAAAAAGTTTCAATATCTCTACTTTAAAAGTATAATACAAATATTTCTGTCATATAAAAAGCAAGAAAGTTTAGCAAGATTACAATTGTTGTGTTAGGTGGTATTCGAACAACTTATGAAATGAGGTTGGTTGGTGAAGAAGATAGAAAGAGAAAAGAAACATTTAAAGCAACTTAAAAGGTCAAAAAGGAACATTCAGAATAGGATAGTGACATGGATGAAGAACTTAAAAATCTGGTGAATAATCTAAAGGAGAAGTTTTGGCGAGCATAAATGGAAGTTACCCTTGAAGTGCCTAAACTGCGGGAGAATTGGGCACGTTGCTTCAAATTGTACTTAGGCCAAGGATGAACAAGAAAATGTGGAAGGTTTTAAAAATAATAAAGCCCAATTTTTGCACAAACAACAAAGCTTCTCAAAGAAGAAGAAAAGATTGTGTGTTCAAGAAGAAAGTATGAACTCAGAAGATACTGAAGAGTCTGATGCTGAAACATTATTCGAGGGTATTAGACCTCTCAATGCTAATCAAAGAAATGAAGAACTGCAAGATGTTGAAGTGAGTGATATAAGTCTTGCAAGGGACTTATTATGCGCGTTGGAAGAAATCAAGAGGTTGAAGAGAGAGAATTCATCAACTTTGAAGGAAAGTCATGGTCTAAAAACACAACTTAAAGAAAGAGACCAGATGATCATAAATATTGTGTTTCAATGCACAAAAAGATTGTTAAAGAAAATACAATAGAAAATTTGAGATCAATTTGAAACTAATGACAATGACACCTGGTTGAGATCTTAAACCAAATCGAGTGTTCTCAAACATAATGAGTATTCACAGCATGTGTTTGACAACATTGCTTTCTTACATGGTCTGCATATTTGCTCAATATTGAAGTTTTACTGTATTGTTGTTTCATTTCATAATATTTTAGAAGGCACACAAAAGCTTTTCCATGCTAAATGTCTACATAGAAAGCATCAAAGATGACTTACAACCATTGGATATCATTGTCGAGTGGCTTGTTGTTATCCTTATGCAATAAATACCTCTCAGAGTTGCATCATCAGCCTGGTATTTATCTTGCATCTATTATACACGTTTTGGAAAATGGTTTTGTGGTTGTGATATGTAAACATTCATAAAATTGCTTTTAGTTGAAGCCACGATCATGGTTGTTTTGGCAAAAGTTATTTGTTATTCTTTTTTGTCCTTACAAAATTTCCTAATCATTTGTTATTTTTGATGGCATATCCCCCTTGAAAATAACAAAAAGGAATCATCCTAACCATAAAATCATAAGTCACAAGTATGGTGGAGTATCGTAAATCTGGTAGTACTCCATTGATCATTGATTGTAAGTTAACTAAAAATGACAATTCACTTGATACAAATAAGACAAAAAATAGATCTATGATAGACAATTTTATGTTTCTTACTGCATCCAAACCCGCTATTGTGAAAGCATTGTGTATGGTTGTCTGTTTTCAATCTCCTCCTAAAGATTTTCAAGTAAATGCAATGAAAATAATTTTTAGGTATCTTAACAGCACATTCAATTATTATCTATCGTAGCTATGGACAATAATTTAACTCTCACAACCTATACATATGCATATTCAGATAGTTCTATTGATGATAAAAGAAACACTAGTTGCGGTGCATTCTTTCTGGAGAAACATTGGTTGGTTGGTTAAGTGACAAAATGAATCTGTAACATTATAGAAGAGTCTTAATATAATTTCGTGGTTTCATGTTGTACTCAAGTTTTGTGCATGACAAAAAATTTAAATATTTGAAAGTAATCTATGATCAACCTATCTCCAATTTTTGTGATAATACTAGTGCAATTATTTTGAAGAATCCAATTCTTCAATCACGCACTAGGCATATTTCAATTAAACATTATTTTTTGAGAGAAAGGGTTACATATCATGAGAAATTTGAACTTTGGTTGAGATTTGTAAACATCTATAACCTTGCATTTAGTTGAAGTCGCGATGAAGCTTGTTTTCGCAACAATTATTAGTTATGCTTTGTTGTCCTTTAAAAATCTTCTAATAATTAGCAATCAATAAATAAAGAATAGCTGAGTTCTTCAAAACAAAACAAAAAACATCTATTTTCAACAAGGAGAATATTGTGGCAATAATATAAAACGAAGATCGAAGTTTTATGCACTCTGTGTATCAGAAACTAAACTCAAAGCAATGTATTCAAGAATGTTAGAGCAGTGATCAAAGAATGAATAATAGAATGAATAAGAGACAATGTTATGATGGCTAGATGAAAGTGACAAGAGATGTAATTGAGAGCATGTTTAGATTTTGGAACACACCAAAGAACTGACATATGTATACATAATATCAGAGAATATCAAGACAGTCAAAACACTGATAATGCAAGCATAAACAAGTGATTAAGAATGCACAATTAAGATAGTGACAAATCAAATGATGGTGTAGCAAAAGATATTGAAAGAGAATAATTGTGGTCATGCCAAGATAAGTGATGAAAACAAAGATATGGTGTAATGAGAAAGTAGACATAAAGACAGAAAGATAATCGTTAACTGTTGTACAGATCGTAGACAGCTATTGAGCACTGGTATAAGATGCAGAGTACAAAGATATTGGATGCAAAGATTAGAGGTATGAATGCTAAATTACAGTGAACATTTGCCATGTGGTACAAGAACAAGTGATGGGAAAAGGCCATGAGAGTCATCATAGTGAAGGGCTTAAAAAACCAATAAAGAGCAGAGGTTTGCAGTTGCAGGCACTCTAAGATAGAGAAGTAGACACTCCTAATGAACATGAGACGGGCAAGTATACCAACACTTTATGCCAACAAAATGTTCAAGCATGGAAATCTTAGTCTAGTGAAGTATTTGAAAATACATAAATAAAAGCGCCCAAACAAAGTTACAAATTAAGATCACTGAGATTTGAAGAGTTTGGGCTTATGTCACTGGATATTTGGTATTCACATTGCTAGCATCAAAAATACTGATTACTTTATATGATAGTCAAACAGACAGTCCTATGGAAAGAAAAGAGCAAAATTTCAGACAACTAACCAAGTTGTCAAGTGTATTATTTTTAGTCAACAATTAATATGTTAAAAAAACCTGTGTGCAATATGAAAACACAATAATGATTTGCGGTCCCATGAAGCGAAATACTTGTCATCTAACATGGAACAAACTAACTGACCAAACCTACATGATTTATTATAACAATACAAAGTTATAGGTTACTTTTATCACTAAAAGATGATAATTATTGAATAAACTAATCACAAGAATAATCTGAGTAAAGAGTAAGCAACTATAAAATACATTTTAAAAAGAAAACATTTGCATTTTTCTTATCGGGTAAAAGATATCACAAATGTAGTAGAAGAAACTCTTAGTAAGTATAAATGGTTGCGTCTCTGGTTTTATTTATATCACAACCACAACACATTAAAAGATTATATCACTGCCACAAATGTAATTATTATTTGTTGGAGAAGCAATACTGATTTAAGAGCGCTTATGCCAAAAAATAGTTTGACATAACCATTTGGTGTTTGAGGGGCAGTCATAAATAGAAATTGGACATCGTATAACTTCCTTAAACTTCCTAACTAGTTGATTGTCTTGGGTATTTCTATAAACATTCTTACGCGTAAAAGTGCAACTTATTCTGACCAATATGATAGGATAGAATATAAGCTGTAGGTTTTTCTACAAGGAACCTTGGGAATGATACTTGACCTACTCACAATACTTGAGTCTATTGTGTTTCTTTGTCTGATGTTTTCTTTCGGCCTACCAAACTTGAATACATTGTGTGTCTTCTTTTTAAGTTTTCTTTATGTTATAAACTTGAGCACTAGACATAAAAAGTATGTTTTCTATATTTCTACCATAATATCTTGAAAGAAAGGATTATCTAGAATGATTATTTATGTTTTGCATTATAAGATTCATATGATTCAAATAGATGGTCAAGAATTCTTGATACTTGAGTGTTGTATTCTTATCCTTGTTCTAAGAAAATCTTAAGAATTATAAGGAAAGTAATTTATCCTATCTCCTGATCTTATGATGATTACCAGGACTGGCTTCCATAATAATCTCCAAGTGATTTGAAAAGTTATATACTCTACTTCCCTATAAATGCTTGATAACACCATGATTGTTATGTCTGATTATTTAAGGCTAGATAGATTTAAAACATGTTGTACTTATGGTGGGAAACAA
>MU228121.1:61586-97679 GCA_018584345.1 Thuja plicata | reverse complement strand
CTCTGCTAGTCCTATCCTCCAGGAACCCGATGGTGAGAAGCTTATCCCTCAGGATACAGAAACTGAGGTTGACAAGAATATTCAGATGGATCCTAATGTTGAGACTAATCCCACTACCCAGACCCCTGTGGTGAAGGATTCAGAGGATCCTGATATCAATAATGCTAAGGAAAGCCCTGAGGAAAGTCAAGATAATCTGAAAACTGGGGAAAAGCTTAACCCTGTTCTAAAGATTGTTAATTCAGAAGGAAACGAGAAAAATGAGATTGAGGTTGAGAATGTTGTCAACAAAGACAAAGAAATTGATACAAATATTATTGATAGTAATGCAGATAACTCGGGGGACAACAATTTTAGGGTTCTGGGAGAGCAAAATTTCGAGTCTCACGATTCTCCCAACTATGAGAAGGAGAACAAGGAAGAACATAGTGAGAGAACCCTTCATCGTAGAAAACCCAAGTCTCTTCAAAGAGAAATCAGAAGGATGGACTCACAGGTTAGAAGAACTATTATCATGACCCACCTTGAGATTGCTAAAAATAAATCCATCTACAGTTATAATATGGACAAATGGGTGCAGAGTGATTTGGTAGAGCCTAAGAACAGATGTATCAAACTGGAAAATAAGAGCTCTATGATCGAGGATACTATGTCTATATTCATAAAGGAATTTCCTCAAAATGCCAATGCCCCTGTGTTAGATTACGGTTCTGATATTGAAGAAAATATTAAAAAAGCTGTCGAGATAGCTATGATACCTATCCAAAAGAAAATAAGCGGGAATGAGGAAATGTTAAAACATCTGCTTAGCCTGGTGAACTTAGGTATGAGGTCTACTATGGAGAATTTGATGTCTCTGAGTAATTGGCTGGAAGGAAACAAAGATACCATTGACCTTACTGATCCTACCCAGCAAATGGGCCCTGGCACTCGTACTAGGTCAAAGGTTGATGATCCGGATATTCAGAAGCTAAAAGACAATGTGAAGACTATGCAGACTCAGCTGGAGGAATCTGAGAGCTTCCTGAAGACTTTGTCTTGATCTCGGTGCTGGTGGCTTTTTTCTCTGTTTCTCTTCCAGCGTCTTTTTTTGTTTTTTGCTTTGTAGGTGCTTAATGTTGAATCTGGGATTTGTCCCTTTGTAGCCTGCTTCCTTCCTTGGGGCAGCTTGTAGTTCTCTGGGTTTTCATGCCTATCTCTCTTCTCTTTTGTTAAAGGGTTTCGGGGTCTCTTCAAAACCTGTTTTTACCGTAATCAAAAGCTACCTATCTTTCGGATTTGGCTTTGGTCAAAAATCCAAATCAGATTGTAAGAACGTAAGATTTTTACTGGAGATATGAAATTTGATTTTCCAAACTGGGTCTTTTTTACATTTTCAGTATTTGATCTTTTTCTTTCTCTGTCGACATCATCTTTACAGCAGGTCGAAATTCCAACATCTCTAAAACCTTCACTTGCAAACTTTTGATTGTTCCTGTCACAGAGCTTCCTTCCCTAATCCCTCAACTTTTAATTGAAAATTAATATGTTGTTTTATCCCATTTCATCACTATATACGAATCCAAATTTTGCCAAAAATTTAGAGCTCCAACACGACCATCAGGTGCTTTAATTGTCTCAAACGGGTCAATAGTAATGCAAGGTTGCGGTAAAGGTTTAGGTTTGAATTTCTCACTTGGTTATAACAACATGATTGGTTTTATTAACTTTTTCATCTTCTATTCACTAATCATTTTGTATTAATAAAGAACCAAGAATCCTCAACATCACCAGTGTCTCTCTAGTGTCTCTCTAGGCAGGGAGTCAACACATTACAGCTATTATATTTCTCAAATCTAAATTGAAGCTTCTAATGTTATACCTTTTTGCAGGAACTAACAAGCGCAAATTTTTATTGACATCTCCCTAACCTTCTAAGACATTAAGTAATGCATAATTAGCAGGATATTCATTCAATAATTGTTGCATAATATATTATCAAGGAGAGGAACTAATAGATCCTAGGAAGTAAACTCTGCCTCATTGTTTGTATCGATCGGAAGCTTGATGGATCCTCCTAGAACCATGTCACCATTGTCATTTTGGACAATGAACCCATTCCCTGAAGCATCCGTTTTCGGTCGTGAGGCACTGTCAAAATTCATTTTTGAAGCATCCACGAGGGGGAAGGATCTAACGCGCATTACCTCTATTCATATTGTTCTAGATTGATGTTGTCTAAAATCACAAAGGTGTTTAAATGTTTACTTATTGCTATTTCCAATTTTACCAGTATACTTTCCATGTTACACAACTTCTCATTGAAAACTCTATTGTTTTGCTCCTTCCATATAGTCCATATCAGCATTGCTAGGATGGCGTACCTCACCCCACACCATAGATGTTCTTTGTGAAGAGTATTCCAGCACGTGAATATTTTGTTTAAAGTTGCTGGTAAAGGGAATTGATAATTCATCTTGCCAAGGAAATTGTACTAGCAATTTTGAGGAACTTCGCATTCAACCAACAGATGATCCACTGTTTCTCTGTGGGCTTAGAACATTGGGCATCTAAAAGGACCGACAAATCCCATTTTCATTAATCTCTCCCCAATTAAAATTTTGCTTTGAAAAACCATCCAGGAGAAAGCCCCGACCTTTGGAAAAATGCTTGGATGCCTACATAAATATGTACACCAGTGGCATCATTCCCACTACTGCAATAAAACATCATAGCCCAACTTAGTAGAGTATTACTAGACTTGGCGGCACACCTGAATATCTCATCTTATCCTATCGCCATGAGAACTCTTTAATTGTTCATTACGGTTAGGTACAGTTCTCCAAAAGTATCGTCCAAAATTGTTGGTACTTTTCATCGTATTTTTTTTGTAGGAAATGGCTATGCAACTAACAATTTGAACCTAATTTGACAGTTTTAGTCTATTTATAAATTCAATTCAATTTTTTTAACAAAAATGTTTTAGGATTCTAATTTAATTTATAAATGTAGTAAAACTGTCAAATCAGGCTAAAATTGTCGGCAACATAGCCATTTCCCTATAATTATATTATTTATCTCTAATTTATCCCTCACCTTGGATCCCCAACCTGAGGCCAACCTTTCCCTGATTTTTGTCAAACCTAATAAATTGATTTATCTCTTATGCATGTTCTAGGAATCAATCCAAAAGTCGGCCTTACTCCCATCTTTTTCCCTAAATGAAAGATGATCCGTAATAATGTGTCTACTTCTCATCATATGGTTTTAAATGACAGATCCTCTAGGGGTATTCGCAATGGTCAACACCCTCTCCGGATTATCTAAGTCCATATATTTCACTTGCAGCACATTAGTCAACATAGAATCGAGTTCCCTGTACATAGGCCATATCAAATTTGCTATAGCAAATTACGCATGAATCACTGCTCTGTAATAGCACAGGACTTATGTTTGGTTCATGTTAATCATGCATTTATCACTGTACGAACTATTTAAATCTGCAACCTAGTACTTTGAGAGACCAATGAAACATTCTTCTTTGCATAATACTAACAATTATGCTCTCTTTTAAAATTGGGTATTGTTGTAACCTTATCGCCCATTTTGAATGGGACCCCTATCTGTTTCACCCACTTACCCCCTTTTGGTGTCGTGTCATTTTAGTGGCTCTAGTTTTAGTCTCTTGAAGTTCCTCATGTTTAAGTGAGGAGTGTTGGTTTAGGTCCAAAGTTTGAGTTGTTTCCCTATACCACAAGCTCCCAATTTTGGAATATTTCCTAGTCTAGAGTTGTGAGTTTGAATGAAACAAATTGAGTGCTATCCGAAAGAAATCTTTCAGAATCTTCTGTAGGGTTGTCGTTACATATGAATGAAAGCCAAGGAATTGTTTGGAGCATGGAGGCATGGTGAGGTAACAACATAGGGACCATCAGTACACAAAAGAACAAAGGATCAGAGCATTGATATGTTTAAAAAATTCCAAAACAATTAACACTAGTGCCTAAGAAATAATCTAAAAAATATAATGTCCTTCATGGCTCATCTTTGCCCAGGCGCACAAACCCAGTAATTCAAACAAGATCTGTAGCCAATGCACGGTACCTGTTTCTCCTATGACTGAAGTTGTATCCAAGTCTAAATCATCTGTCATCATTACTTTCTAAGCACACACAAGCTTGGATTGTACCCAACCAAGTAAGTTCAATCAACTCACGAAGTCCCTCAAACATGCCTCAAATACAACCCAACAAGAGGTGTGAGAGTTGCAAAGGAAAGAATCTGCCATAGAATTTAAAGTATGTCCAATGTCAGTATAAAGAAAAACATCCCTCGTCACATATATATCAGGTTCCACCAAGACATCAACAAAAACTGGCAGTAGAAGGAGGGCATAATTCACATAAGTATTGAAATATTTTGCTCTGTGAGTCAAGATGGTGCTACCGCATAGAGACATCGTACCTAATATATTTCAAACTCCACCCTCACAGCGTCGAGAACAACAGATTGTTGACGTACAAGGATTAATTCAAGGAGTTCAACAAGGAGCTACAAAATTCAGCAAATGATAGTTCAGATGCCCATCTAAGCAGTTGCTTATGAAGCTATTCAATAACAAGTTCCAACAATGGCCCAACAACCATGGCGTCTACAAAATGTGTCGCCAATCCCAACATTTCCCACTTATCATGCCGAAGAATCCACAACATTTATGTTCCAAATTCTTTATTAATGACGTCAACCGCACTGTTGATGAACACATTAAGATTTTTCAAGATGCCCTCCAAAACAGAAAAATGTTCAAGAAGAAGATGTTGCCTTCAGACTATTTCCCTATTCACGAGGGGAGGAAACATTTTATTGGTACATCAATCTACCTCTTAATTCAATCTCAACTTGACAACAATTGAAGGATGCATTACTCGGGAAGTTTAGATTGCCAATCACTCCAGCTGAGCAGCATAGGGAGTTCATTGAGATAAGAAGGCAAGAGCATGATCCAATTGGTGCCTTCAATAATCGATTCCAAAGGGCTTATTCCAGATTGTGTGATCCTTACCGCACTGGTGACGATGCAGCATAACCTATTTATTATGCAGCTATGGATTTCTTCACTTCCATGTTTGTCTAGAAGACTCATCTTCCTCCTACCAATTTGACTCAAGCTTATGCAGAGTTTGAGAGAATAAGCTTCAGTCACTAACAATTTCTAATGGAGCACCAAATTTCTTTAGGAATCCCAATGCTTTGAATCAAGGAACGATGAACCACACACCTACTAGTAATCATGTTCTTGTTCCTTCAAATCAGTTAGTGTCGCATCTAGGGGCCCCTATGTCTCAATAAATGCCAACACAACCTGTATATCTCTAGAACATGACAACAACGACAATCACTGAAGAAGAAAGAGATGAGATGAGGAATCTGATAGAGAAAGTAAAGAAGTTGTCCACTGAGGTCACTTACCTCAAAAATCAAAATAATCAATTGTAAAATCAACAAAGAAATTACCAGTGACATCAAGGTTACAACCAACGATATCAATGGAATCCTCCAGCTCACCAAGAGAATTACCAAGCATACAATCAGGGATATCATTATAATCATATCGGGTACCGAAACAGCAATCAAGGATATCAAGAAAATAATTTTGGGTACCATAATAATAACCAAGGACACCAAAGACGGTTGTGAAACACAAATTCAAACAATAGTGGTGTACCCTCATCGTTAGATAATCCACCAGCTTCTGAAAACCAACTGGAAGATAAAGTTTTCCTAGAGGAAGAATTGTTGTCCGGATGGTGCAGATTACATTAGACAAATCACAATTCGGAGTTACAATGCCAATAATTTCAAAGGGTTGTCGTAACGAACACTATAGTACCTGAAAATCTTTTACCTACGGGGTATGAATTGGTTCCTTCACCAGGGTATGACCAAGTGTTGGTATTTGATGATTTCACATTTCCTCCGCCTGATATGCAAGAGTACATCCCTGTGCAGAATAATCAAAAATTACCATCAACATCAGCGAATGGTCCCGTGGACGGACCCATATATCAAGTTCCACCAAGAGGTCAACCTTCACCCGCAAATTAACCGTTGCATAGGGATGTGTTTTCCTTCCCTCTCTTATATAAAAGTGTCCTAGCGGAGGGAGTAAGTGAAGCTCTGGAATTTCAGCAGACTTCTGGGAATGCTGCTCTTAAGACATATCCAAAGAATTATAGAAATTGGTGGAACCCAAAATTTATAATCAATTTTAAATGCCTAAATTATTCAGGGAAGTGTCTTCTGCAACTTTTGTTTTGATTTATGCTTGCTTCTTTTCCTTCCATCCATAATTCTATTATTGAAATAATTATGTCCTATGCATTTATCTTGTTATTTTCTTGCATTTCCCTTTTAAATCTTCTATGTTCTATTTTTTAAACAGCTTAAATATATCTGAATTCATAAATATAGTCGTTGGCCCCTTTTTCACGGTCTGTTATTAATTTTTAATATATTTTATGACTTTGGTAAGGTTCATTTTATGTTAAGTTGCATTATCTCCTGCTCAAAACAGAATATTCCTTATCATTCAGTGACCTAGCAAAATCATTCGATCGGGGAGTCTCATAAGCAAAAGGAATATTCTCTTATCATTGAGCGACTTAATACGAGCAGTCGATCTCGTCTTAATCTCCCTTTGATCCAACGATAGTCGCCAAGTCTCCTGACAAACTGCGGATTAATGAAATCTTCTTGCGACTCCGAGACCATTCAGTCGCGTTATCTCTTGATCAAACTCATAGTTATTAGCAGGGTTACTTTCCTCCTTCAGTTGCGTGATCGCGAGATGATATCGGGGTTAATTTGAAAATTCAGCGATTAAGTCATGGCCGTTGAAAATTCAGCGATTCAATCATGTGGTAGTCGCATGATCTCCAGATCACATGGAATATTCAATATCATTCAAAAACTCACCGATGTCCATTGATTTTAATCCGGGCATGTTTAAATCTGACGGTGGTCGCGTTATCTCGAGTTTAATGAAAGCACCGAGCAAGTTAGTAGATCTACGGTGCAGTTCACGTCTGATCTACAATCGACATTCAGTCACACGAAAAAGTTGCGCGATCATTATCTACTTCAATTGCGATTGGATGACACATGTCTCAGTGATGAATAGGACAAAAGCCCAAGTAGCATCAGATGACTTGGATTTTATTTTTCATTACATATATTTATATTATTATTTTGTCGACTGAGGGTTTTGGTTAAAATTTGATAAGTCGGCATTGTCTGCATGCAGGGTTTCACACGTAATATGATGAAAATGAAGTGATCTGGAATGAAATATGAAAGATCTAAAGATATGCCGACAACCATTAATCTACCTTGCAGAAGTTAAAGAGATATCAGAGATCTATAACAAATTATAAATAAACTATTTGATCATATTATCTCTTTGGTCGATAACTGTTTCTGAAGGATGATAAGTCATTCTTAATTGTAATTGTTGTTGTTCAGTTGTTGATCATAGGGACTAGGTTTTAAATATGAACCGACGCGTTGATCTGAAGCTTG
Organism: Thuja plicata; assembly: GCA_018584345.1. Lineage (NCBI taxonomy): Eukaryota > Viridiplantae > Streptophyta > Pinopsida > Cupressales > Cupressaceae > Thuja > Thuja plicata. The sequence continues at coordinate 90,122 of MU228121.1, read as the reverse complement.
TATGCATCCTTTGGATTTTATATAAATAAGGATACCAGGATCAATGCGGGAGGTCTCGACAGTTTTTGGTGATATTTTCATCATTTTCGGTCACGTTTTTAGTTTTGATCACAACTGAACATGCATTCTTTTGTACCTATTTTTTATCATCAAACTCATTTCAACTAATACAGACCTTAATCTTCTATGCATCTAAAGCAGTCAGATTGTTGATGGTTGAATACCGTCTTGCAAAGTTGTACATAGGATTGAATGTTGGATTGACTCTATAGCCCAAGTTGATATAGGCACTGATCTGATTGTTATAGAAGATAAACATTTGATTCATTGTTTCATGTTGTTCAGATATTCTAAAATTCATTCATTTATATATACACAATTTTTACAAAGCATTCTTTACAAATCTCACAAAGCATTCAGTTTTCCAGTTTTATCTTACAATTGATTACAGTTTGATTCCTTTCAAAGTAAATTGCCATACTTGTGAAGGAAAGATTTAAGCGATCATTATCTACTATAAAAAGTCTTAAGGATAAGTTTAAGGTGTAGGCCTAGCATATTTGGTTCTACAAAGCCAGAATTGCAGAAGTTTAAACCTTTCACCAATGTTAAACTTGTTAGTTGGCCAAATCACTTGCGTTTCCCATCATTGGATTGGAAAGTCCCTAGGAAATCCAATCTGTTGATTTGAGGACGAACATATTGGCGACTCTGCTGGGGACTTCTTCATAAGATAATTTTCACTTGTACCTAGAAGCTCTAGTGATTATCTGTTGAATATTGGATTGTTCAGTTTGCCCAGTCCGAGTCACCCAACAGATTGGCGACTCTGCTACGGACAATTTTCAGAATTTCAAAATTTTCAAATCAAAGAGCTTGTTTTAAAAAATTGTACACTCTACTGGAAGGAGGAATCCAGAAGACCGGCAAACAGTACTTTCCACTAACAGGAAGGTGGCGACTCTACAAATTTGGATGTGAGTATACCTTGATGAACGTACGTATTCATGTTCGGGTAGCATATCGTTGTATCCAGATCAAATTGAATTAGATTTACAGAAAAGTTTAAGAAGTAAGCAAGAGGTTGCTGACGAGATGTATACCGGACATAGAAGATTTCCTGATAGAGAGACTACTTGTTTATATAATGGAAGTTATTATAATTCAGATGAATATAGAAACCCTTTTGGTCATGAAGATGATCAAAGTCCAACACAACAAATTGAAGAAATTGAAGAATATGACGAAGAAGACAATTTCCTATATGATACATTGAGTAAACTAACTGAATATGGGAAAAAGAATCCAAAGTTATTGAGAGCTATGAAAAGGTTACCTGATGAATCCTTGGAAAAGTTAGAAATAAGGAGAAGTGAGTTGGATTCAGTATTTCAGGATGAAGAGGAGACAAGAGAAAAGGAGATATCAAGAGGTAATGGGAAACCAAAATACAATCCTCCTCATCAAAAAAATGGATAACCGATTTTCAACAATGATCAAACAAATCCATTGTTTGAACCAGATAATAGAGGAAGATATAACAATGGAAGAAATGATTATTGAAGACAACCAAATAATGTAGAAAACTATGACCGAGGTAATCCTAGACAGCGAAGAATGGGTAATGGTCATAGAAATGGACAAAATCACCATGACATGGATCATCAAAATTTCAGAGGTCAGGATGGAAACCAACACAACACAAGCCAGATAAGAAGAGCTCCAATGGCGGTGGAAAGATATAGACAACTGGATTTCAGTGGGATAGTTGGATATCCAAATACCATATCAAGTGATTAGAGGAATGCTAATCCAAAATTTTCAGGGAATGTAGTGGAATCTGCTGAATAACATACCATAAATTTTAAGAACACTAATGAAGAGTTAGATGGAAACCATGAAGAAATTTTTATGAAGATGTTTGTCCAATCATTAACTGAAGATGCTTCTGAATGATAGAGAGGATTGCCTGATAGATTTATTTCAAGCTGGTGTGACTTTGTGAATCAATTTATTGAATAATTTGGTAATCATAATGATACATCTTTTGCATCTCATGAAGTAACCATTATTAAAAAGAACTTTAATCAATCAGTTACAAAATTCCATAAAAGGTTTAATAAAGTTATTAATAGAATTCCAAGAGATATAAGGCATGTTGACTCTTTACTGATAGATTACTATCTAACTGCATTTGCTAATAAAACACATTTTGAGATTAGATCACAAGGCCCTGCAACATTGCAACAAGCTTTCAAAATGGATTCCACCATTTAAAACAATAGAAGGGCTGCTGGAAGCATAGATAAAACAAGTGATGTTAAATTGCATAATCCAAAATCCACTAAAAATAATGATCTTAAGGAAACTATAGATATGCTAATGAACTTGAATACAAAACAAGGCAGAAATGACAGACCATCATTTCCTAAAAATGGCAGGCCACCATTTCCTAGAAATGAAAGATTTAGATTACAAGACATTCTGTATAACACTGACTGGAAAGATGGAAGACCTGAAAAGAAATCCTATACTAAGGAAACACCTGATCCATTCAAAAGAAACAATCATTTTGTGGAAGACTATCCTTGGTGTGATGCTTTTAATCTACCACATTCCCCTGATGGTTGTGTTGTGGCCCAGAGATTTCAAGAAGAGGAATATCAGAATGATGAGCAGTAGCCTGCAGTGAATAATGTTTCATCAAAACCAATGTGCGAAAGAGATGATTACAGTTCTTCTGAAGAAGAATACGTTTACCATGAAGATCTGAATAGAATATATCATTGTTATAAACAACAAGGACAAACACCAATTATGAGAAGATTAACAAATGAGGAAAAGGAAGCATATACTGTTGCAGCACTTGAAGAAACAAGGAGTAATTATAAACTGAGAAATAGAAAAATAAATGTTGATCAGGGAAAGCCATCAAGACCATCTATCAAAACACCAAAGAAGAAGGTGAATCAACCTGACATAAAAAGAACCAAAGATGATGATGCAAAAGTAGGCCAAAAGGTAGATTCTCATCAAGAACCTAAATTGTCAAAATAGAAATCAATGGTCAGTGAGTCTCTTCCAAATAATAGTTCTTTTTATATCTAATGCTTTATCTCAGGTAAAAATTTATATTCCTTTGTTAGAAATGATGAAAATACCTGAATTTAAAGATGAAACTATAAAAGTATTCTCCAATGTACGTAATATTTGTAAAGAAGAATCCAATCAAACAGCAATAAATGAAGATAATCCTGTGGTTTATTTAGGAACTAATATTTCTCAAAATGGAATGCATGTGGATCCATTTTATCTCACTTTGATAATTATCAATAAACTCCTTAAGTATTGTATAATAGATTCAACAGCAGCAGTAAACATTATGCCTTCAAAAGTCATGAAAGAACTTGGAATGAAGGTGGACACAACTTATGGAAAATGCTATGCTATGGACAATAGGTCTATACCTGTTGTTGGTATTATGAAAGATGTGGAATTTAAATTTCCTGATTGCCCTGAAATGTCATATAAGATTGAGATTATTGTTGTTGAACTGACTACTTATTATGGAATGCTTTTATCTAGACAATGGTCTAATCTAGTAGATGGTTATATCCAACTAGATTTGTCTTATGCTACTATTCCAGTTGATGGCAAGGAAGTAAGAATTTACAGCAAACCAAGATCTACATATATTATCGAGAGAGACATTGGGGTAGAAGAGATCAACTTTTCCCATTCAGACATGGAATATTTTCAAGTAAGTATTACTAAAACAATATTGAAAATTGATGGTTACGTTGAAGTGCATTTACAGAAAAGAAGGTAACGATGTTAGGGTTACCTTTGTATCCCCATATGGTAAGATCTTAAAATTTTCCTTCTTACTTAATTTTGAATGCACTAATAATGTTTCAGAGTATGAAGCATTAATCCTTGGTTTAAATATTGAAAAATAGTATGGCATTAAAATGCTTTCAGTTTATCATGATTTTGATTTTATAGTTTCTAAAATTAGAAATAGATTCAGTACCAAAAATCCCAAGTTAAAACAGTATAGAAATTTGGTATGGGATTTAATTGAATTTTTTGATGCATTTTTAATTAAGTAGATAGAAAGATGGCTCAATCAAATCTTGAAGCAGTTCAAATAATCCAGGTGAACATTGATTAATCAGCGGTAAGTATTGAAAGATGTCCTTGGTATACTGACATAGTATATTTCCTTAAACATATGAAATGCCAAGAAAGCTTAAATGAAAATAAATAAAAAAGGACAATAAAATTGCAAGCATCTAGGTATGTTTTGATTCAAGGAGACTTGTACTGGACAAATAGAGAAGCTATTCTTTTATTTTGTCTAAACATTCACCAAGCAGACGCACTTTTGAAGGAGTTACATGATGGAGTATGTGGGGTTCATTTTTCAGCAAGAACTACCGCCCATAAGATACTTCATGTTGGGTATTATTGGCCACATATTTTTAAGGACAGTTATACATATGTTAGAAAGTGTGAAGCCTGTCAAAAGCTCTCAGGGAAATTAAAATATGATAGTGCATTACCCCTCAGATCTTTGTGAACTGAAGAACCTTTCCAAATGTGGGGGTAGACTTTAATGGTGAGATTACTGATGCTACCAGTGGGCAACATAAATGGTTTCTTTTCGCAACAGATTGTATCACCAAATGCATTGAAGCCATACCCTGTAGACAAACTACAAGCACGATGGTTATAAAATTCTTAACGGAAAATATACTAACCAGATTTGGCGTTCCTTGCAAAATCATTTGTGATAATGGTATGTGTTTTAGATCCAAGGAATTTTCTGAATTTTGTAATAATTATGGTATTAACTTGTCATACTCCTCCCCTTACCATCCATAAGGGAATTTCAGGCTGAAACAAGTAATAAGAACATAATGAAAATCATTAAGAGAATGTTGAGCAATAACAAAAGAGCATGGGATTCCAAACTACCCCTTACACTTCGGGCAGATAGAATAACATTTAAAAAATCCACTGGACTTGCCCCTTATGAATTGGTTTATGGAAAGCAAGCTAGATTACCATTAAACAATCTTCTTCCTATATATAAATTTGTCAGAGAAGAACAACTAGAAGACATGAATTTCATGGGAAATAGGATGAATGATCTTATGGTATTGGATGAAATCAGAATGGATGCACAAAGAGAGAATGTGAGGAAGCAGTTGCAGATAAAACGTTACATGATAAGAGAACTAAGGACAAAAACTTTTAGAAAGGAGATTGGGTGTTAAAATGGAATGCCAAAGATCAGGATAAGGGAAAGCATGGAAAATTTGAAGCTTTATGGCTTGGACCCTATGTAATTTTCTATAATGTAGGAGAAAAGAGTTACCTGTTACAAGATACAGAGGGTCATGTTCAAGAATTTCCAACTCATACTCAGTATTTAAAACCATTCTTCTCTTAAAACAAGAAGTATTCCCAACCCTGCATCTTTTGTTTTTTAAGTTTTTTTACTTTTTGCTTTCATGTTGTTCTTTGTTTTCTATTTTTGGCCTACTTCTCCAGAGATAGCTGAGATCTTGATGTGTCCAAGTATGAACACACATCTCTAGAAAGAGACATTGGTCGAACTCAAAAGTTATAATCAATTTTAAATGGCTAAATTATTCATAGAAGTGTCCTCTACAACTTTTGTTTTGATTATGCTTGCTTCTTATCCTTCCATCCATAATTCTATTATTGAAATTATTTTGTGCTATGCATTTATCTTGTCTATTTTCTTGCATTTTCCTGTTAAATATGCTATGTTCTATCCTTTAAATGCCTTATATATATTTGAATTCATAAATATAGCCGTTGACCCGTTTTTCGCAGTATGTTATTAATTTTTAATATATTTTATGACTTTCGCAAGGTTCATTTTACGTTAAGTTGCGAGACATACTACGAGTCCTCGATCTTATCATTGAGAGACATACTACGAGTCCTCGATCTCGTCTTAACCTCCCTTTGATCCAATGATAGTCGCCAAGTCTCTTGACAAACTGCGGATTAATGAAATCTTCTTCCGACTACGAGACCATTCAGTCGCGTTATCTCTCGATCAAACTCAAAGTTATTAGCAGGGTTACTTTCCTCCTTCAGTCGCATGATCGCCAGATGATATTGGGGTTAAGTTGACAAATCAAAGATAGAATGACACATGGCAATGAGCGGGCTAAGGCATTATGTGCATAGTCGCTAAGTCTTCAAGCCTTGGAGATACTCGTTGATACAAAGGAAGATCTTATGGTTGTCACTGAGTCTCGTATGAAACCTGAGGTCAAGGAAAAGATATCGCGACTTGGAGACTAAAGACTGAACGATCGACATTACGCCTGATCGACATGTGTCCCAGCCCCACTGAAAGACTGAACGATTAAATATGAAGATCTATGGTAGTCGGGTGATCGCAAGATAAAGTTTGGAAAGTCAAATTCATTCAGTGATTAAGAGATAAAGGCGCAGTCGCCAAGTCTCTAAACGGAAACCAAGGGTTTAAGAGGAGTTGTTCAAAGCTTCAGTCACCAAATTTCAGAAAGAAACCAGGGTTAAATGAAGTTTTCAGCGATAAAGAGACTATGCATTCGCAAGGTCGCTGGAAAGAGAACTAGAGTTTAATGAAAGGACCGGGCAAGTTAGAAGATCTATGGTGTGGTTCATGTCTGATCTACGATCGACGTTCACTCGCATGAAAAAGTAGCGCGATCATTATCTGCTTCGAGTGTGTGATTGGATGACACGTGTCTACTTGATGAAAAAGACAAAAGCCCACGTGTCATCGGATGACTTGGATTTTATTTGTCGTCACATATATTTATATTTTTTTTTGTCGACTGAGGGTTGTGGTTAAAATTTGATACATCGACGTTGTCTGCATGCAGGTTTTCACAGGTAATAAAATCAAAATGAAGCGATTTGGATTGAAAGATGAAAGATCTAAAGATATGCAGACGACCATTAATCTACCTTGCAGAAGTTAAAGAGATATAAGAGATCTATAACAAATTATAAATAACTATTTGATCATATTATCTCTTTGGTCAATAACTGTTTCTGAAGGATGATAAGTCATTCTTAATTGTAATTGTGGTTGTTCAGTTGTTGATCATACGGATTAGGTTTTAGATATGAACCGACGCGTTGATCTGAAGCTTGTATGCGTCCTTTGCATTCTATATAAATAAGGATACCAGGATCAATGTGGGAGGTCTGGACAGTTTTTGGTGATATTTTCATCATTTTAATCAATAAAAGATAAGTGGTTTCTGTCTCTCTTGGCTCAAGGTTTCAATTCTCATTTAGTTAGTCCTTTGCAATTATTGAAGGAATTTCAATTGCTATCTTTGAGTTGCTTATGCAGAAGAGTTATTGTCTCATATCATTGTTTGAATATCAGGAAGTATGTGATAACTTAATTTGTTTACGACTTATTGTTCATCTGTGGCCTTATATATCTACCCTCACACATATAACAAATCAATACATCAAATTCATTATAAAACATGAATCCCACTGAAAATAAGCCTAAGGCAATTTTAATCTTTCCTTGAAAGAACCTTAAAATTATTTCAAAATCTGTCTAACAGATGCATAAATTGAACATTCCTTAAACATTCAATCTACATAAAATTCAGAAAAAACATAGTGAAGACAAAATGCTCATCATATGTTTCAGAAAACTATTGATGGATTTCATTTGTATTCATGATCAAAATTGCTATTACAATCAACAGTATTTCAAAACCCAAAAGATACCTATAAGTCTTAAACCAGAGTTTTTATATTAAATATTCCAATGAAAAATGACTATCCTCTTCCCAGTAGTAGTCTTGGAATCCTTTTATAACTAAGGATGCAACAAGCTACGGACTTACTGGGAAACATTTACAAAATCTTTTTTAATAACAAATTGCAGTTGACAAAAACTACAACCGAACACAGGTGGAAAAATTTGGCGAAGTCTGAAGAAGGTTTGTTGATGCAGTTTGTTAGTGTCCTCTCCATCCTTTCAACTTCGCCTCCCACCTGTTTACCTCTCTGGCAGTGGGCCAATAAAAAGTCTTCACCTGCTCCAATTTGGCAACAACCTCTGTCCACCTGGCATCAACGGTTGATCTGGCTTCGGGAACAAATTTTGCCATATATCTCTCAACCTTGAAGAGGTTGTCAATCAGTTCATTGCAATATTGAGCATTTCCATCCTTTTCTGGGCGTTGCTTCATCTCCTCAGCTATGAATATCACATCAAATCCATTTGCCCAATCGGATTGTCGATTCAGAATACCAGCTTCATCATATATTTTTGGGATCAAGGGAGGGCACTGGTCACCAAATAGTTGCAACTTATTACTTATTAGATCAACCTTACCATTGAAGAAACCATGTGTTATTCACCTCATTGATCATTTCTATTATATATGTGATCTTGTCAGGAAAATCATCACTCTATAACATAGTTGTCTGCAATTTGTCCATAAATTTCTCTCTTCCTGAACAAGTTTTAAAGATAGGCTCCAAGAATGACATAGCCTCAGCGGCTACTTGTGATGCTTCTTGAAATGAGCCATATAGTGTATATACTATGTTAGTTTTCTGCTTTAAAACATCAATTCGATGTTGAAGTATTGGCAATATGATGGACATGAAATTTATGCTCTGTCCTTGTGACATTTCTTTGGACTAGCCTTTTGCCATTGTTGAATGCTCTTTTGCCTCTGTGCCAGTATCTATTTCAGTCTTTGACACTTTTTGAGGAATTGGAGTCTTTTCTCTTTTACTCTCCACTAACTCGTCTTTCAACTTAGCAATTTCTTCTTCCAATGTGTGGATCTGAACCACCACCTCTTCATGCTTTTTTGCTAAGGCCATCATTTGGCCAAAAGTTGTTTCATACCTCTTAGACAGTTCATCAACCTTTGCCAAGTTCATGAATGAGACTTGTGTCATTAACTGAGCTATCTCAGTGTCTGTAGTCTTCTGCAAATACCATATCATTCTGTTAGCCCTGGTTTCCTCTCTGATAGTCATGACCAGAGGCTTTTGTGTAGCAGGGGCCAATGACCATATAGCAAGAGTCTTGGATTTAGGATCAAATATTGATCCTTTCAAAACTTCATCCATCTCAAACTCTGTTTTCAACAGGGGATCTTCTTGCCTCCTGATCTGATCAATGGTAATGTGAACAGTAAGTCCCAACCAGGCATCAACATTACTCCACTATTTTGTACCAACAACCTAGCTTGCTCCACAGTGATTAGTTCACTCTCACGATCATAATACTGGAGTGTTTTTACAATCTTTTCATATTTGTCTGCATTTTCTTAACGTATAGTCAATCCTTGCCTCAAGTCCTTTTCTTTCAACTTGATTAAAAAAGTCTTGAACTCTTCAGACCTTATGAATTCAACATCTTTCATGAATTCATTAGCTATCATGACTCTCTCGTCATCCTTTTCAAACAGAACCATTTGGTTGTCCGCTTGATCTTCAATTGGAGGCTGTTTTCGCAATTGTCTTTTTAACTTTCTAAAATATTTGACATGTTCAGTAATCACAGCATTGGCCATACTTTTCCTGTCTTGCATCATTTTGTGTTCTTTCTTTTGTTTCTTCCTGGGTGGTTCTCTAGCAGAGGTAGCTTCCTCACCGAACTCTTCTTCTTCTTGATTCTCTTCCTCTTGTTGTTCCTTATGTTCTGGATCATGCAATGCAACAGGAATTGGGGACCCCTGAGACTGTGCATCCTCAGCACTAAACTGTGGTACCTGTGCCATTAGAGTGTATAGGAGATCAGGGAAAAAACCAGAGAAAAAATTGTCTGACTCTTTCCATTCACCTTCTGCCCTAAGGAGGTTATTCCATTTCCTTCTCCTCTCCTGGACTTCATTCTTATTTAACTTATTCCTTACAACATCTTCATCATCCAGTGGCTCATGATCTCTAATCTTTTGCCAAGGACTCATTCTTCTCAGGGTTGTTTGCATAAATTGTTCTGGATCACATAACCTAGCAACTTCTATAGACATTCTATATTGTTTCAAGAAGTCATTAATCTGATCAAAAACTCTTTTTCCAATGGAGAAGTCAAAACCTACCCATAATCTACGAATAAAAGTACCCTTTCTATGTCTTTCTAAAAACACTTTATCAACCCAAGTGATTTGCCACCCCAATTGTGAGAGATAGACCAATTTGGAACATAATCCCAAGGTCTCAAAACTTTTCTGATTTCAAATGGAAGTTTATGCCTATTTGTTCCCAATAAATCAAAAATTCGATCCACAATCCAATTGCAAAAGCATACAAATGATGAGTTGATGGATGAACTATCCCATACCTGAGTCCATCATTGGATTGGTGCATCAACACCATACTCTGAAACAAACAATTCAAGCTCTTTATCCATAGATGCCCTGATATAATATAGAATCATATACATCAGATGAGAATAATGCTTGAAGGTAGGTACTGGGGCATCTGACTGTATCTCCACTAATGCAGCATGAATAGCATCAACGATGTATCCCACATAGTCATGATCAGTATTAACCTCCAGGTGTTGAATGTTCATGGCCATCATAAGTATATCTCGAGCCACTGTAAAATATCCATCAAAACCTAATACTCTGCTCAAACCATATACCGTGCACTTTATGTAATGGTGAAATAGGGATAGGTCAAAAGGAGGTTTGAGATTGTCAGGGATTTTCACCAGGTGCCTATCTCCCCTGGGCATGAATTTGGGCATTTCATATTTGTTAATCAAATTTTCTCTCTTGATATAATCTACCTTAATCTTCTTTAAATCAATATCTGTGCACAATGCACCAGTGGTCCCGAAAACTTCCGTCACTAACCTCCTATCTATGGAAACTAAGGTCTCTTTATTTTTCTTCCTGATTACCCTAGTTACCAGGCAGTAGTTCTTAGCAAGTTCCCTAATAATGCCTATGTCAACATAAACATCAGGCACAATTAATTTTGCCATATTCAAATCCCATGGACTGCAAATGGGGACTACTTTAATCCTATTATTCTAGAAATAATGGAACAAGGTATTACCAGAGGAATTTGGGGTGACCAGGTTTCTGCATTAGCACCATCTATCTTTCCATTCATCCCAATTCGCACTCTTTGTATTCAAAGTCCCGAGCAGCAACTCAACAAATTATTCCACGTATCTTTTTGGTGTTACCTCCTTTTTAGACCCATGTGAAGCAGCGGGAACAATAGCTTGACTCATCCTTCCTCTTCCAATTACTATCTCAGACAAACAAGCTATCGCTCTTTAGAGAAAATCTTAGGATGCAAAAATGAGAGCTGTACAAAATCAAGCTCAATCATTCAAAATTATAGTCATCAAATCGGCGTCTTGTCCAATTGGATGTCAAATTTCTGCACTTGCAGAATTACACAATCATCTCTCTATAACTAATGCTGCCATTAATTCAAACTGTATGATCCCTGCTGGAAAAAGCACACACCTTTTTTTCCTTTTTTGCCCTCGTAGGCTAGAAATGAACCACATGTCAATTTGTCGCCAACTCGCTGTACCTTTCTTACATTCAAATTTGTCCTTGCAAGTGAGCCACAAGACCCTTTCATTCTATCAAACGCGGGCTCACTATCTATCTTTTCTTTGGTTCATATGCTTCGCGACTGGGCAATGACCTAACTAGAAACTTCATTATTACACAATCGCACACTCGCTATCGATTAATGCTTTATGTTTGTATTTGAGCGAGTAGGCGACATCACTTTTCTTTTCATCAATCGCGGACTCGCCACTCAAGACTTTACTTTCATTGAAATTCTACGAATGAGCGACATGATCTCCATTACTCAGTCGCTTCTTAGTCGCACACTCACTGATCCTCACCTATCATGCCTTTTGCTTGACCAAGTGAGCGGGTTTTCAAAACAATCCTGTATTACTTTCTGGTCGCACAGTCGCCATAGATTTTTGATTTGTCTTTATACCTCAGCGGGTGAGCGACGACTACTTTCTTTATGCATTTTAACTTAATCCCTCACTCGCGCTGCAAGATTTTCCACCGCATAAGCATTAGCGAGTGAGCGATCACCCTTTTCTTCCTTTTATCGCATACTTGCTATTGAGATTTCCTTATAAATGAATCCTTCGCGACTGAGTGAGTGCCTTCATGTATCAATCGCTCGCTCGTTGATCTTTCTTGCCTAATTTTTCAACAACGACTGAGCGACAACTTTCCATTTTTCTATCTGTCGCCCACCCACGAGCATCTTTTTACTTGATTATATTATATCATTCATAGTGCCAGTATGTGGTTTGAAATACATGAACGCAGCTGATTTTTCTTTCGATTGTTTTCAAGGAGAAATCCTTGCTTGTCTTAATCACTCAGGATTTATAATTTTCCTTGTTATCATTTTGTTGGTTTCAATATGAAGGGAAGCTTTCTTTTTCCATAGGTGTCTTGTGTATAATTTGCACATGTCATTTATGTCCATAGTAGGCTTTCGTGAACTTGATGAGAGACATTAAGCTTCAAATGGAATTGCTTCCAAAATCAAATATTTCAGCATTAATTTTAGCCAATGTATGATAATTTTGGTGATCTTATTGTCTTCGGGACGACAATTTCTTCCTCAGGAAAAGCGTGTTTACCAAGGATTTTCCCTGATAAATGTCTCCCAAAGTGATCTTGATGCCTTTCTAGCAGCCTTGGCAGTGCCTGCGTCTAATGACGTGTGGTTGGTGGTTCTCAAAATATGAACCGTAAGATGGCGGAAAGGTATTCCTAGCGAGTTATTCTACACTGGAGATCATTGGAAAAGGAAGAGTCAGAATTCAGCTCCCCGACGAGAGAGTAAAGGGAATTGATGGAGTTCTTCAAATACCTAGTCTGGATCAAAACTTACTTTTTGTCAGCAATCTAAATGATGTTAGAGTCCAGGTAACATTTGTCCATGACGGTTTCAAGATGACTAGGGGTTCTATTGTTCTAGCTAAGGGTGAACGCATTGGAACACTGTATAAGCTAGATGCCAAACCTGTATATTGTAACAGTGTCTCTGTAAAGTCTGATAAAATTAGTATGGCAACACGTGGTGTAAATATGATAGAAGTTAAACTTCATGTACAGAAAACAATGATATGGCATCATAGGCTTGGCCATAGAGGCGAGAAAGGTTTAAAAACCTTGAAGAATAAAAAACTGCTTGAGGGTTTGGTTGATTGTAACCTTGAATTTTATTTATGCGAACATTGCATCTATGGAAAGCAAAACCATTTTCAGTTTTATTCCAGTTCACAAAAATCTTTTGGCTTGTTGGATTATATTCACTCTGATGTATTTGGTCCTGTGGATCTTCCTTCTTTGTCTAAGTCAAGGTATTATGTATCTTTTATTGATGATTATTCAAGAAGAACATTCATTTATTTTTTGAAGAGTAAATCAAAAGTGTTCAGTCAGTTTAACAAATTTAAAAGTCTTGTTGAAAATCAGACTGGGAGAAAGATTAAATGCTTAAGGATGGATAATCGTGGCGAGTTTAGTGTTGCCCCACTTTTGGTCTGTATACCTTTCAGACAAAAGTGAGTGTTTAATGTATAATGGTGGTCTTGAAAGCTTCTTGTTAGTCCTGAGTCTAAGTCTAGAAAAGTTTCCCTTAGGCTAGGGAACCTTAACCGGATTTTTCCAAATTGCCTTCTCTTTTGTGAACCGGAGTGTTTTCTATTTATGAGTTCATGTTTTCATTGGGTAGGTTAGGTTCTCAATCACGTAAAGGCCTTCGTGCCAAGATTTCTAACATCAGTGTTACACACAATGGAAGTATTTAGCCATAATCCCTCATTTTGCATCTTGCTGGAGAATCGGGCTTGGGCTTCTCCACTGGCGGAAAGTATCAACAAAGTGCATCTTCTGTCGATGATTACTAAGTGATGTCCCAACAAGGATTACAGTTCTAAAATGGATCCATTAGGCTTAAGAAGGGTTGTTGCCTCTACATTACACCTCTACAAGCCAAAGGGAATAAAGAAATCGAGCAAATAAGACAAGGGCGGAAAAGCGGAAAATGGCTTCACCCCTACTCCCACAGGCGGGTTTTGACCCACGGAGTATGTTTTCTGCCAAACCATTTAAAAGAAGTGATTTCGAGGAAGAACTTGTCTGATAAAGAATCTGAGATATGAAGAAGGAAGATGAAATCGACACATGCCATTTTGGCATCCTGATAGACAAAATTTCTCCCTTGGCGGATTTTTCAACCGAGAGCACTCCAAGAGCACTTCTTCGCCCAAAAGAGAAGCGGAAAAGTGATTTTCCACTACCTCAGAAAAGTTACCGTTGCGGTTACTAAAACTGAAAAGACATTTCTTAACGGCCCGTAAAAGCAAGGTAATTAATTCAAATAAAATTGTTTTATTTCATAACAGGCTTTTTCTTTAATGTTGGTGTCTTTTCATTCATGTGGCGCGGGAAGTCGGCCGTTAAACTGTAAGAATTTAAAAGTTATAAAATCGGTTGAAAGTTGCGACCGAGAGCCACCATTTGTTCGCCAAAATTGTTTTGAATTCGAAATCTCATATTTTAACTATTCCTTGCTCCCACATCCCTAAGAGATACTTCTAATTTCCAAATAGGAATCATCAGAAGCATGGCTTCCAGATTCATAGGATTCGATGGAATGAACGATATTGCTTCTGAATGGCATAAGACTTCGGATACATCTCTAAAGTTCTTTGAAATGCAGATCTTCCATAACATATTAAAAGTGGACCAGAGACATCCTATTATGGAGAAGTTTAAGGAGAGCAGATTAGTTGAGGCCGCTACTTTACCCGTGGTTGTTCAAGCCCCTGAATTGATCCGGGAATGCATCGCTCAATACAACCCAGATACCAGGCAATTTCTCTTGCCCAACGATACGGTGCTATTATCTATTGACAGGGAATCAGTCCAGAACTCGTTTCGCATCCCAGAGCAAGTTGAGTATGCAGAAATGACATACAGTCGAGCAGTGACTGAATATATTGCCAAAAAGTCAGTTTGGAAGAAGTAGATAATGAAATCATGGTTTCAAGAACCCAAGAGCACCGAAGGGAAGCTGTCGTAGACATTATATGGCACTAATTTGAAGCCAAAGATCGTTGACATTCTCGTGTTAATCCACAGGATCAAAGGTGAGAGTGAAGCACTCAATTTTGTCGATCATCACTTCTTCCTAGTTCAGGTACTCTATTCACAACATCACTTCATTGATTGGGCGCTTATGGTAAGTGAGTATCTCTCGGAGGCCCTAGATAGAGCTAAATGCCAGAATGAATTTTACTTGTCTTCAGTCCTCATATATATTCTGGCTACACTCCAAATTTGGCCAGGTCTTCACAGATTAGAGGAATTTCCCGATTATGTCAAGAGTTATGAATTTTTCCCCTCTTCGCAATTGCATAACACTTATGTTGAGTATCTTCGAGTTAATGATGCATTTACAATGAGATTGTGCAGGGAGTTACAAGGCTGTCCAGAAAGGATATTCTCCAGCCATGGCTTTCATCAGCCAATTTGGATGCTATTTCATTCAATTTAGAGGTTTCTCATATCTTCGTCTTGCAGGTTTTGATGATTTCCCTTTGAAGCTGCCCAGGTATCCTACTGACATGATCGTGCTGATCGAGGTAATGAGGCAAGCACTCCAGGTGAACTTACTCTGTGCTGAGGCTAAGAAGAAGGGATACGACTTCCCCATGACCATCGAAGCTTACAGTTGCGCGTCCCGGTCAGAGGCGAAGAATGTTCTCAAGACATTCTCAAAGAGGTCTTCTTTGGAAACCTACGATGTCTTGAGACCGCAATATGACACAGTGAACTATGCCAGGGATGTATTGCAAATGAGTCGCGAAATTCATCATGTACATGATACTGAAGACTACTGGGGTAATTGTAAGGATGATTTGGAAAGTAGAGAGAGATTCTACGCCCAGTTAACTATTGAACAAATCGAAAGGCTCAATGTTAACATTGCAGTAGAAGGCCTAGAAGATGATGGCAATCATATGTATGATGATACATATCTAGAGGAGATAAAGCTCACCCCTGTCAGTTCTGAACCCATGTTGGACCAAGCCATTAGCGATTTGTCGACTCTAATGTGGGGTATCTACAAAAGAACAGTATAATGGGTCAAATGGATTGCAGGCCGAAGGAAGAGGTCAGAAAGGAAGCCTCCTACTCAGCAAACCCCGGTAAAGGATACTGTTGGTACTGTAACCACTTCGTCGGTAACGATTCCAACCGTTGCTAAAGGATCAACCCAGTCGGCCGGAGGAGGTGATGAACATCCTGAGAAAACAATCACATTGGAGAAGACTTGTGGAGAAGGTTCACTCCCAAATATTGGAACAACAAAGGAGCTCACCAAGGATGCAGAACCAGAGCAATCAGTAAAAGCAGTCACAGTAGATGTACCGGGTTACACCTCGACACAGGATTCTCCAAGGAGAGGGTCTCCCATTATAGTGGAAATGGGCGAAGATACTCCTTCAACCATAGAATCAGAAGGAGAGGGTCTCCCGTTATATTGGACGTGGGCAAAGATACTCCTGCAACAACAAAATCAGAAGGAGAAGCCAGGAAGAGTCAAAAGGTCGCCTCAGTAGCCAAATTGGTGTCCTCTTCTCCTACTTCAGTAAATCCATTTGCTTCGAGACCAAAGGCTACACCTCCAGTCATCAGGAATTGTTCATTGAGGAGTTGGTTTCTGCCAACAAAGTTACTAGCGCAGAGTCATGGATAGAACATACCCTAGAATGCAAGAGGAAGAGGGCAGAAGAAGGGTCTTCCAGCAAAGACACTCTTTCAAGAGCCTTTCAACCCAAGGCCACTACAGGTAAACAGAAGAAAGTGAAGACAATGTCTACCCTGTGTCGTGATCCTGAGACTGGGCACTTCACCATGGAAGTGCCCAAGCCAACTAAGGAAGGTAGATTCGAAGACATCACTGCTTCAGACTTTCAGGTTTAGTCATTTGACATGGGGTTGGCTCGTCATGACACAAAGGTGGATTGGTAGAAGTCTACCAATGTAGTGATAGAAGAAGAGCTCGAGGAGCTCAAGACTGCCAAAGTTCAACTTAAGGGAGAAGTGGCTGAGCTGACAAACTTCATCACGCAGCTCCTCAATCCGATTGCAAGCGTTTGCAACACCCAAACCACCTTTGACCCCAGTGTTGCGAAGAACCAAGTGATTTTGGCTAAGTTGCAAGAGGACCGGCATTATGGGCAGATTGGTAAACGGTGGATTGAGAGGCTCGAGTCTGAGGGACTAGCAATGATTTAACAACTAGGTAACACCCTTCTAAGGTTAGAGGTAGAGAGCAATAACATTGATACGAACCTACAGACTCTCACGTCGGAAAGGGTGAAGTACTAGAAATGTATAGTTATGTTGCATGTGGCAGTAAAGATGATGGCGAGTACATTAGGGAGAATAGAAATTGAAAAGTTTAATGGCACAAACTTTGAGTTGTGGAAACTTAAAGTTGAAGTTATGTTGGTACACCGAGATCTATGGACTGTTGTGTCTGGGAACAAGCATTCAGGCATGAAGCAGGAAGATTAGGATTTGGCAGATCGAAAGGCAAGAGGAATGATACGATTGACACTGGCAGATAGTGTTTTGTTAAATGTTTGAGGAGAAAACTGCACATTCTTTGTGGAAGAAATCAGGACATATTTATCAGGGCAAATCCTTGGTAAACAAGCTCTTCCTAAGAAAGAAATTACACTCTCTGAAGATGGACGAAGGAACTGTCGTGCCTGGTCATTTAAACGCGTTCAATATGGTGATTGCACAACTGACATCTTTCGGTGTGTCCATAAGTGAAGAGGAGCATTGCATGTTTTTGTTGAGTTATTTGCCTAATTCGTGGAACCATCTTGTGATGGCCATTGGAAGTACGACTACTCAGATTAAATGGATGAAGTAGTTTCCGCACTTCTGTCGGAGGAGATGCGGAGGAGATCTTCTGAGGTGGCTAAGGAGGCTCTTGCTATTCGAGACCAATCAAAGGACAACTGCAAGAACAAATGAAAAGTGAAGTGTTGGATTGGATAGGTGAAGTGTGAGGTTGATTGTAACGACAATCTGTGCCTGTGAGCCTGTGCAAGAATCTGTTGTTCATTGTATGTAATATTGATTATTCTAATACAAAGAGTTGGTCGGGTTCTTGTGTGGTGGGTTTTTACCTGAAAGGGTTTCCCACGTTAAATCTGGTCTCATGCGTTTATCTTTTGTGCATTATTGTGTTTTCTCTGTTCTTTGCTTTCCTATGCATCTCAGTAGTTTGAACTTTATATTATTTCTCCTGTAAGTTGACATTTGGAAAGAGGTTCCGCAAGTAGCTTTCCTAACAAATACAAATTAATCACTATGAATCATTCCTTATGAAGATCAACAAAGTTTCATACCAAGGATTCATTCATAAGAATCATTTTGGCTCAAGCAGCTATCAAATTAAGAGCAAAATAATCATCAAGAGGGTTTTAATTAGGGATTTTAATGGGAAAAAGTTAAATGGATAATTATTTAAATGTGTTTATTTCCTAGGCGACTCATTCTAAGCAGTTGTAAAGAAATAAGATTACAGTCTTTATGGGATAACCATGCAATGTCATGGTCAACTGTGAACTGTGTTATGACGTTGATCCACAGTTTGATTCACCAGCAGACAAGGAGAGAGCACACTATGCGATCATTAAACGAAACATGAATTTCATGAGTTCCCATGCCAACAACACCACAATGCATTTCTAGTTTGATGTTGACAAAATGTTATAATAGGTAGGGAAAACTCATATGGAAGACACATTGGAAATATAAGAGGATGCACAAAGAAAGAATGAATGCTCATGGCTATGGAGGAATAAGGTGACATGATGGGATAACAAGAGACGGTGGAGAGATAAGTAGATTGCACGAAACTCAAGGATATTAGATGGAGAAATAAGCTGATGTGTCATTCTGAGCAAGATAGAGAACTTATTGATGTTCTCGGTCAACCAGTGTAACCCCACTGGTTCGTAGCTCAAGTCAAAAGCGATTACCGACCAAAAAAATATTGCAGGTTTTATTTTCTTTTTGGAAATTGTCCCATTTGAAGATCTCGTTAACTTCTCGCATAGCAACAAACTAAGATTAAAATTAGGTTGCAATAATTAATTATTCTATGAATTGATTCCCTAACCTCCTTCATACTATTCCATCACGTGGAGTTGGTATTTGATCATTTAAACAGATTTTTGAGCAGCTTCGCATCAACTTTGGGGAATTTATTGAGCACTTCAGATCTAATAATACTAGAACAACGAATGATTTGAGGTTACTTTCAAACTACATCTAATCTTTTGAATCGAATGCAACTCTAATAGCTAACCTTATATATTCAATATTAATCACTTGTGCAAACAGTTCACTGATATTTGAACAAATATACAGCTTCAAAATAATTTAGAGTGTTGATTGATCAAGTATCCTTTGAAATCTACCATGTTACCTATTCCCATACATGGGAGTTCAATGCTACATGAGTAATACTACAATTGTTCAACTGCAAATGACACTTCACACCTATGCAATATAACTCAAACCTACAAATTAATGTTCCATATTTTAATAAATGTACTTCCAAAAATCTCATGGCTAAATGTTTATGTTCTTTAATTGCAAACTTCATGTTGGTATTGTTTATGCATTTATCGTTGTGTATGTCTTCTTGAATAAAAATGTTAAACTCTAATCAAAACATCAGAAAAAATGAAACCTATTACATCACCAAGAATCACTAAAATTACCAAGAAATTTTTTTAAAAAATTGTAGTACAGCATTAAAGTGGTATTAAAGCTTGCGAACCTGCCAGCCTGTGTGTTTTATTCAGTTGGATGATGCCAAAAAAGGGGAAGAATCTTTTAAGAGAACAATTAAGAAAGTTATTTAAAATTATCAAGTCTAACATTCCATTGGAAGGTGTAAAAGTGATTAGCATGCCATAAGTTTTGGTAAGGCAACTTCAGTTCCGACATCAATCTCAATATGTTCTTAGCAAGTTGGGGATAATCAAAATGTGTTTGACAAAATTGGACAAGTCTGATTTTAAAGGGTTAAATTCGACAGTTGATCGCTGATAATTTTCATTGGCTAGGAGATATCCCGAGCTCTTCTTATGGTAGGAGGGTGAAGATTTTAGAATTGACTGCTAATGATAGAACTTGTGTTCTCATGTTTGAATTGGCGTGTGAACATCTGATTATTTAAATATTTCAGATGTCTGTAGCTACCATCAGAGAGGATGAACAAGAAAGTATACATATTTGCGTGCAAATTATTATGACCCTAATCAATGATGAATGCGATGTTATTTACAAGCACCATACGTCTATATTGTTGGCTATTATGAGGCAACAACAAGGTGTTTCTTAAGCTGTATATGAATTGATCATCAATGTTTTCAAACAATGTGTAAAATTGACACCTAATTCAATTAATGAGGAGGCTAATGGGGACAATATTGATGGAAAAAGGAAACAAAAGAAAAGAGCATTTTATAGTCTATGATACCAGTCATATGTTTTTGGGTGTGCGTATGGTGATAGCAATATGGGTCTACCTCATACGCCTTACGACAGCCACCTGACTGTACTACATGTTGGCTAAAAGTTTTATAAGTCACTGTGATCACAACTTGCAAAACAGTAACTTTAGGCAATGTTACATGACATTACTCTCTACTCTCAGCAATAGGGGAGGTTCCCTTCTTACTGTAGGTGGCTCCAATAGAGACTTAACCGAAAATTACAAAATAGGGTATTTCTCCTAAGCAATTCCTCTTTGTTCAGGAATGATTTGCAAACAACTTATGAACAACTCTAACAATTAAAAGGAAGTGTCTATTGCAACAGTAATATTGATGGCTCGGGCATTATCATAAGAACAAGACCAAACACACTATTCTACGTTATATAGTTGGAAGAGTTGTAGAAACCCAAAGTCTTTTGCACTTATTCTGAATGAAGATTCAATAACCAGCACAAACGGTAAGGCACAAAGTCTCACACCAAATATTCACTTATTTTAAATAAAAAGTATTTAACACTAAAGCATAAAGTCATTCAGCCTTAAGCATCTGATGTCACTCTTAACTTTATCAATTTTCCCTTATGTAGCACAAAAACTAAAAAAAACTCAAATTGAACTAATACTCTGAACGCAATATGCAACTCAAAGTCTACAAGATTGAATTTAAATCCCTCTTGAACAAAGCATAAAACTCACAATCAATTCAAGAAAATGTCATTGCATCACAATTTGGATTGGCAGAAAGTCTAAAAACAACCTATCTCTTTCATTCACAGTTATTTAATCTACATCCAAGCTCAAATTCTTAGAGTGAGTTACAAAATGACAGAGTTTTCTTGCATTGCCAAAATCTAAAAAAATTCAATGAAGCTCCCTCCTATATATAGGTGGGGTTGAGAGAAGAAGGTGGGAGAAACCCAACAATTTTTGACATTTTCCCTAACTAACTTTGACCTATCCAAACAGCAAGTCATAACTAACTAACAAGAAATGACTCCTATTACACCATCCTTCATCGGTCTTCATGCAGCTATAAGATGCTCCATGATTGAAGTACTCAAATTTGGTGGCAGCATCTTAATCTAGATCAAGAACCTGAATCATTGGTTGTCTTGTATCATAATGGTTGTTACTGGGAAAGTACCTTTGTTTCTTCCCATCTCTGTCTTGAAAGCATTCTATTCTCTGCTTCATTCTTGTCGCTCATTCACCCCTTGAATGGTTCTATCATTTTGTCGTTCTCGCCTCGTGTCATTCTATAATATTGGACTCTGTATGCAAAATAAAACTAATGCAATCATTTGTTTATTTGATAGATCATACAAGCAAACATGAGAAGTCATGAATCATTCTTCTTTACAAATTTGGACATATGCATGTTTGATATGATTGGAATGCATTTGAGCAATAAAAGATGGAAGAATGTGGATGAAATCAGCCTTTTAAATGGCAGAAAAGATGAAAATGGAGTTTTCTGAAGCACTTCATGTCGATGAAATGTAAATATTTGGTTTGGAAATGGAGTAAAAGTGCATATATACACAGGTGGAGGTACTTCTTATTCATGTGTCATTTGCAAATTCAATTACAAGTCATTCAGGAAAGATTTGCTACCTACAAACGAGTTGTTAAAGCCCACTTGCAGGTTGGAAACAGACTTCATATGCGTTTGGAAAACACTGGCAAGTGGGATTTTTTATTCCAATTGCAAGTATGGAAAAAGTTAGCTATTTTCGAAAAAATAGATTTACAAATGGGTTTTTTAATTCCTTTTGCAAGTGGGAGAAAATGCACTCTTGAAGATCTTTCTTCAAGGGAAAATCTTTACATTTCAACTTGCATCATTTTGGGGAAAAACATGTATTGTTGTGAAAACAATACATTCAAACTTTCAAAGCTAAGAATCCTCTTTTGAATCAACAACAACATAGAAAAATTGCTCAAAAATGTGGTAACAAGGCAGATGAAACAAAAACAATTTGCACTTGGAACCAAAATCGCTGCTCTAAATCTAGATGACAATCTTTCAACTTGTGGCTCTATATAGACATTTTTGGAGCAATACAAGCCAAAATGTATGAGAACTCTTCTCCATCAATATAATTTTGTTGTATTTAATGATTCCTTCACAAATGGCCATGAATATAAACCAAAATGTTCAAAAATAGCAGCTCCAAGACTCTTTTAAACATCAAAAACAAGTTACCATTCAAAGATTGCAAGACAACTTGCAATAGAGGTTAAAAACGACATTCAAGAAGTTAAAAAATGATTTGTATTAATCAATACAAGTTGTAAATGTATTGATCAATACAAGTTGTAAATGTATTGAAACTTGCATCTTATTGATGAAGGAGCATCCTGGGTGTAAGCAATCTTGCATCACCCAAAAATATTTTATGGTTTTTTTTCTATAGGGGTTATCTTGTGCACAGCTTCTATTTCTAGAAATTTACTATTTTTAGTATGTTTTTTCGTTTGAGCTCAGAATGTTATATTTTCTTCCCTGGAGGTTCACTTTGATTGTATCAGTCTACCAGTAAAGTCTCATTGTCACATCAAGTCTAGTTTTGTTGATGTTTAAAATTTTTGGTATTGGCAGAAGGGTACAGAAACTTCGAACTCAATTTTGAAGGCTTTAAAGGCTCTAAATGAGGTCGAAACATTGGTTGACTGGAGCTTGTGATATTCAAGAACTATTGAGCACTTCATGGAATTTCTGAAATGGGGTTATAATAGGCCTTCTGGTTAACGGGTAATCAGTTATGGTCTCCGGAAGTAGTGCTACCTGAATTTGAAAAAGTTAAAGTTCCTTCAAAATTTCATTTTGAGTTTCGAAGTTGTTTGAGCCTATTCTAATATAATAAAAATGAATAATAATATCTTAGGGATGGTCGGCCTCAAACTTTAGGGTTTAATTTCTAGAATCTTCTTGGGCAGTGAAAATTGCCTATATATTGAAGGCCCATAGGGTTGGCTAGGGCAGTTTTGGGATATGCATGTGGTGGCTCTGGCTTGCAAAATGTTGTAATAAAATGCCCATGTGGTTGTGCATGTTATATTTCTGAATATTGTCATTTCATTTCTAGTGGATAATAGAAAGCCCATTTCCTATCTTTGCAAATCCTTGTTTTTCATGATTTTGTTGTGTGTTTATGTTAATAAGCGAAGTACCCTTCATCAAGTCGTTTCAGAGCAGGAGTTCATGAGCCTGTAGACAGATCGCCGACTGAGAGGCAATTTGCACCACGACTAGGGTTGTGGGTTTGAATGATAAGAGTCGAAAATGCCTCAACAAAGAAACTATGGTGAAACAGTTGCAGGTCTGACAAAAGAGGGTTTCAGATTCTTCCAAAGACAAGTGCAAGCATTGTAAGAGGAGAAGCATAGAGGAATGAATATTGCGGTTAGAGATGAAAGTGAAGAGGAATTCGAAGAAGGACAAGGTGACCAGGAAGCACTAGAAGCGCCTAGACATCCCGAAGAGGATAGGCTTTTAAGGGCCATTTCCAAGATTGGAACGAGACCCAAGATTGAAGTTACCACATTTTTGAGAAATCTTAACCCAGAGAAGTTGATCGACTAGATCAATAATCTAGAAGAATATTTTGAGTATTAAGATGTCGAAGATCCATATTGGATCAAACTTGCGAAGGCCAAACTGAAGGGCCAGGTAAAAATTTGGCGACAGGAGATTCAGTTGGAGAGGAATAGAAGAGGAAAGGATAAAATCACAAAATGGGACCGAATGGTGGAGAAGTTGAAGAGACAATTCATTCCCGTTGATTATGAGCTTGATTTGCTGAAGAAAATGCAAGGGTTGAAACAAGCGGGAAAATCTGTGCAGAAGTATATACAAAAGAATTCAAACGAGTTGGAAAAAGTATGCACACATTCTCCACCACTGGACCAATGTCACCAAATTATGAGGGTTTGACAAAATTCCAGCACGAGTCCTTAAAGGTGCAAACATTTGTAAATGATGAGGATGTCAATAATCAAATTAAAAAAACAACTTTTGGCACACTTGTAGAGCTATTGATTGAAGTTGACCATATTAGTACAAATGTTCGAATAGTTGTGCATCTTTGCAACAAAGGCAGAGGTGATTTCAAACAGCTATGGAGTCACTACTAACAAGTATGACATAGGTTTTTAGTTTGGTATTCATTTTAACAGCAATTTACCTAATTTGAGATGGAAAAATACTATATGAGATCCAGTATTTGAGATGGAGTGTGATATCCACCTGCCTGTTTACCTTCATTCACAGTATGAGGTGGATGTATACCCTCTTCGGAGACCACCGTCTAACAAAATTGCAAATGAGGAGATATGTGGATATTGCAATTAGAGAGAAATCATCTAACAGAACTGAATGATATTTGAAAAGTTTGATCATGAATTTTGGCGTCAACCAACAAATGATACATTTCCGGCATTATCCATCTTTATGTGTAGTGATACACACATTTCTTATGTAGTTGGAAATGTTATTTCATGTAATTATTTTCATTCTTAGAGACATTAACATCTCATATTTTTAAAGCGCCCCAATCAATGTTTTAGAGCTTTGCGGAAACTTGTAAACTACAGTAAGAGGGTCACAAACTTAATTTTTATGTAGCTCTAGAAAGAGGAAGACCTATAGATAAAATCCACTTGTTTGACAATCCATACCTTGTATTAAGTGTTGTGTTATCACATACTAATCATTATTTGACGTGGGTTTTGAAATTAGTAATTCTTGTTGCACCGTACTTGATGATATCTTGGCTGGCTTATATGAAACTACAAACAAGGTCACAAACTTCCATGTTGAGCATGTTGTCCTTGTTTTTTATTACATTTGGTGTTATTATGTTTTTGTTTTTATGGCACTTGCAGTATCTTTCTAGATACGTTGGAGATAGTTCATGGTTGGGTATCAATTCTTGGGATCGTTAACAAGAAATGAGGGAGTTTATATGGACCCATAGGAGTGAACTTTAGAGCAATAAGAATCAAAATTTCAAACTCAAAGGTGTTGTTCTTTTTTCTACTAGGCCCTATGTCATTCCATTCGTTCATACGCACTTGGATTGAAGAATGATTGTAAGTAGCGATTGCAGCATTGGCAAATGGGTACTCTTGATTGTGTTCTCCAGTATATAGAATTAAACAGATTTTCCTCACTCAGGGAATTCATCTTATGGAGGTTTATGTTGTAAAATTTATAGTTTACTCTTGGAATAGGATACAGATAGCAAATTTCCATATGTTACGGTTCATCTTTTAGAAACCCGTGGAGTTATTATTGTGAGTTTAAACATCATTGTCTGCTTATCAAACAGCCTTTACGTTACTATGTTTATTGACAGACAGATGAGTTGGCATACTTTTTCATTCCAACAATGGAATATCTGGTGGTTGCACTTGGTTGCTAAAGGTAATCTGAACATAGAAATCTTATTAGTGATTTCCATGCTCTCATCTCCTAACTTTCCATAAGTATTTCATATTGTTAGTTGTTGCCCTTAAATTTGTGCACTGATTATGGCGTCATCAATATATGAGCAGACATATTTTGAGACCTTCAAGTCCTTATGGCAGTGGGTTGTGCGAGAATTTAATACTACAATTTAGTTAATTTAAGCTACCACCTTTATGATCTTTGGTTAGTGCAGACATTTCATTGCGTTGGTATGCATATCTTCAAATGATGCATCATTGATCGCCCAGGATCGTGTGAGGTTGTTGCATTGCATATTTGGGTCTTATTATGATGTTGCAGCACAACTGTTTCATGGAAATGATTTAGGCCCACGGAAGTATTTTTATTTTGCTTATGAGACTGGCTACTAAATTACACTACAGAAGAAAATAGTGCAGTTTGTGCATGGTGGCTCTTTCCTAAGATTGACGTTAGAACTGGAGACATTTTTTGGTTGATTTTTCTATCAGTCCAGTGTAGTCTTTTTACACGCATTTTATAGTAAGTTCTCATTCAGAAGAATGCTTCTGGGTCGAGCAACCATCAAACTAAGAGCAAAAGAATCATACAAAGGGTCGATTAGGGGTTTTTGAGATATAAAAGCTTACGAATATTATTTAAATATGTGTTCCTGCCCTTGCGACCAATTCTGAGCATTTATGACTAAATAAGATTGCAGGTTTTAATTTATTTCTGCAAATCATCCCTTTTAAAGCACTAGATCACTACGCAAGTGGAAACAAACTGTCTTTGAAATCACGTTACAATAATTAATTATTCTCTGGACTCATTGGCTTAGGTCCTTCATACTGTTGCATCACGTGGAGTTGGTATTTCGTCATTCTGAGGAATTTTCGAGCAGTTTCACATCATCTTTGGACAATTTTTTTAGCGCTTCAGATCTGATAATACTGGGACACTAAATGATTTGAGCTTATTTTTGATCGAATGTGATCTTTGGATTTGAATGCAACTCCAACCGCTGCCCTTTTCAGCTCAATATTAATGACTTGAGCAAAGAAATATACAGTTTCAGGAATATTTAAAGTGTTCTAATGTATTCTTTGGAATTTAGCCAGTTACCTGTTCCCAGACAAGGGAGTTGAACGCTACATGATTAATTCTACAATTGTTCTGTTGCAATTGTGATTTCAGACCTATCCAGTGCAACTCAAACCTCCAATTTAATATTGGAAGCTTTAATAAAGGTAGATCCTAAACTCTCAAGGCCGAATGTTTAAATTCCTTAATTGTCAACTTCTTGTTGGCAGTGTTTTGACATTTGGCGTTATGTCCCGCTTCTTCAATGAATATGGTAAATTGTCCAAAATATCAACAAAAGAAAACACATTCCATTCGCAAGAAACACTAAACATTGCCAAGAAAAACTTCAAAAAAATATGGGTAGAACGTTACAAATAGCTTGAGGTTAAAATTAATTTTATGATAAAACAACAAGAAGAGAACATGTCCAAGAAGCCATCATTGAGACACAAGGGAACATACAACTATTATGACAGAGAAGGGCACAAAGAACAGTCGTGTTATGCATAGAATATTAGGTTTCAAAAATATGGCTAGCACTCAAATAACTAGAATGCACAAGAAGATTATTCGCAATAGAGTCTAGACAAGAGGCCAAAGAGAGTATGACAGTCATTAAAACAAACATATTAAATGGATTGTCATTCCATGTAATTTAGGGAAGCAAGAAGAAGATATTAGAAGATTTAAAAAATACAAAATATATATGAAATACATTCTGAAGGGTCCCATTGAAAAGGACAAGGGTATTCAGATGGACATGATAATGTACAACGCTTGTGAAGTATTTATATCCATAGTCTATAAAACAGTGATCTTTGAGTAGTGACCATCACAATAAAAAGACAATGGGAATAATATCCTACAGGCAGCTTGATTTCATGAAGCATGGCTTACAACATAACACTCTCAACTATGGAGGCACCAAAAAAAAAGAGCAATAAATGGCATCCTTGGCGTGCTAAAAAAATGTACGAAGACAGATGGCAGTTAAGTCACAAACTCGGTACACCATGAAAGTCAGTATTACATTAAGAGTTAACCCCTTAGAATGCATATGATATATGATGGAGAGAAAACAGAGAACGCCAAATGCAAAATTCAAGAATGAAAGTAACAATTTAGAACTATTTCTGCGCTTAGAAGATGAAATGACACAAGGTTTTCTTAACTAGTGTTAGCGACAGTCATAAGGCAGGGATAATGGACAGACCGACAAGAAAAGAAAATGATGTAGTATTATATTGAGCTACATATCATAGCGCTGGAAACAATGAACAAACTTACAAATGGCAAAGGTCTAATGGTATATTGAAGGATAGAAGAAGTGAGCTTAGGAAAATGATATAGGTGACAACGCTTGTGCA
>MU228121.1:17758-32850 GCA_018584345.1 Thuja plicata | reverse complement strand
GTTTTCATAGTTGCATTATCATAGCATTCATAGCTTCATTTCATAGCTTAGTTTCCTTTTATGCAATAGAATAATCTCACATAGTCTAAATAGGAAGGCTTGGTAACACTTGTTCTTTCCTTTCATACATTAGTTCCATTGTACTTTCATTTTCATAGACTAGTTTGCATTATCATTTAGATTTGCATTGCATTGCATACATTTGATTAATTGGAGATATTGACATTCTTGCCCTTGTCTTCATTGTAAATCTCTCGTTGTGTGGTTTATTGGCAAGGTCATAAGTTTATAGCTCTAGCTGAGAGCAATTTTACAAATCTTGCAACTCCATGCATAGAGAGCTATGGATCGATTTGTGAGGGCTCATTCTTGAGTTTCCTTGCATGTAAGGATTCATAGAAGTGCACTACTTTTGTGTGTACAGTTTTTATTGGTCTCTTAATTTGAGTTAAATTCGATAAGATTAGCTATATAGATTGATTTGAATTATAAGTCAACAAGAAGCCTGTGAAGTGATAGTCTCGCTTTATTAAAAGCAAGTTTTTAAAACTGTCTCGGATTGTACATAGGATCGAGAATTTTCTGACTCTATTATTTTAAAAGCATTACTTTTCAGTCCTTAGTATAATCCATTTTAGTCAAGCTTTATAAAGTAGATATTATAAGGAGAGTTGTTGCTTTCCTCCAAAGATCATTCACCACCTTTGGAAGAACTTTGTTTTGTGCACGCAGTGGTACGACATAGTGAATTTGATTGTTCAAGGTTAATTTAGGCCTACCAGCCTTGGTTTTATTAAGCCAAAATTGCAGAGGTATCAAATGGTGCATCACCATTATACCTGTCCGTTGGCCAAAAGTGAATCCATCGTTTTTGGGCACGAACACCACACATCAGCATGTGAGCTTTTATCTATTAATGCTGCACTCAAATGCTCACACTGTCATCACTCAAATGTTGTTCCATACTCATGCTACAGCATTCATATACAGTCTTTTGTGCACAGAAAGCATCGAAAATGACATTCACGCAATTGGATATCGTTGTCGATTCGCTCGCTGCACTTATTTCTCAAGAAGTAACGCTCAAATTTAAATCGTCTCGTTGGTATTTATCTTTTCTTGGTTCTACACGTATTGGAAAATGGTTCTGTAATTGCGATTTATAAATATTTACAGCATTGCATTCACTTGAAGCCAGGATAAAAGTTGTTTTGGCAACAACTAATAGTTATGCTTTGCTGTCATTACAAAATCAACCAATCATTTGCCATTGATGAATAAAGAGAGGCCGACTTTTTCAATATAACAAACAAATGGTTTGACATAACTATCTGGTGGTTCAACGGCAGTTAACAGTTGCAGATGGAAATTGTTCTAAGTTCTTTAAACTTCTTAACTACTCAAAAAAAAATATTTTAGAATGTATCTGATCATTTATTGGCTATTTAGGCATGCCACTAATTATTGAAAAAATCATACCTTTATATTCGAAAGTGATTCTCGAGTGATTGAATAAAGAAAGTTGGCAGGTTGGAAAAGTTTATTTTCACATAACCTTTTGATAAAGAGATTAAACCTCTAACTTTCGCAGCTTATGATAATTATAATTCATGGAATAATATTTCATCAGATCAAACACAGAATGGACCAAGAAATATCTTGCACACTTTACTTAAGTAGAAACAAGAAAACAGAGCAGATTCAACCTACTACTAAGAATCGTGCCATGTACGAAGACGCCAATGGACATTAACTAAAAATACAACAATGTATAACAATGTCAAAATCGTTGAGCCCTCGCTTTTATAGACAAGGGTGTTGTGGAAGAAGGGGCTTAGGAGCTGACAATGGCAAGGGATTTAGTGTGATTGTGATTGATGGGTTTACCATGCATTCTGCCCAAGGAATTTGATGAATAAAAATGGCTCCTCGACACCATGCGGTATGCACATTGCTATTGTTATACCAGAAACGGCCTGCATACTTTCATATTTATATTGTATACCAAACACAGCAGTACCATATATAGAGATCATTCTCAGTTGTGAATGTAATTTACGTATAAATCAGAGTATACATTTCGTTACTCTGAGTTGTTATACAAACATTATAATTTTAACTGTTGACAGAAGGAAAACATTTGGGATCCAGGTCCAACTAGATGTGCTTTATGTAGTGTTGCCCCGAGTTTTGAGGACAGGATGGAAGGGGATGGGGGACAGGTTTTCGGGACGGCAAATTTTTTTTGTCAAGTTTGGGGACAGCAGGGGACGGAAAAGGGGATGACTATATAAATATAGGGAAATTTCTAAATTATAGGGAAATTTGCATATATACATTACAATCATATGAAAGCATGGATAAAGGATGCCATTTAAACATCATACTCATAGAACCTTAACATACAACACTACAATATTCAAACTCAATACTCAATATGCATTCATAATTCGGAATTCATTGTCAATATGCATGTAATATTAAAATAAAAACATACAAAAATTGAAATATGCACGAGAACATAATTCACCATCCAGAGTTCATTGTTAATAGCAACAAGAACAATAACCCACCTTCCAAATTGAAGCATACTACTATCCTTTAAGTTTGATATAAATTAGCGGTGTACACATTATAGGCATAGCGTTACAATTGCTTTGGAAGATGATGCTCACCACATTAGTGCTAGTCCATGAAATAACATTCCTATGAAATACTAAGATAAAAAACCTTGGAAACTGTATTGGATTTGACTGTTGCAGGTTTGACATTGAATCCAAAAAGGGCTGCTACAGATAGTGGATCAATTATGTCTCCCAACGCTCTGCTCATTCTAGACCACATTCTCCATGATCTAAATTGGGGTTACTCCCCTAAAACTACACCTCCATTTCATTGTAAGTGGACTGATATTAATACGAAAAAAAGTTTGCTATATAGTTCCAATCATGATATAGGTCTGTTAATGCAAAATGACACCTTGATGCAACCTCCACTTTTCACCAAATCTTCTACAAAGGACCCTAAGCAGCACAAAACCATCCTAGCACTGATGTATTGCCACAAAATAACGTAAAGCTACATAATGTTTGTGATTACTGTCTCCTCCTCCTGAAGTTATAGGAAGGGGTCCCTCTTCAATGTCATTAGTTGGGATATTAAGTTGACTACCTCGGCTTCTTCTCATATATCAGGCCAAATTGGTGAATCTAACTCCATTTGTGGTTGAGCATGCGCGTACAAGACTAATGTCCTAGTATGTTGACCATTAGAAATGGTCATATCGCTTGAGCGACAACCTATATATGCATTAACAGTGGCCAACCAAGGCTGACCAACAAATACTGAGTAACCTCCCAAGGTGGCCTTTGAGGAAAGTATCATAAAGTCAGTGGGATAAGACCAGGTTTCTAGATCAACAACTATATCTTCCACTATACCATCAACTTTGACTATGGAATCGTCTGCAAGCTGCAAAACAGTCAGTATTTCCCGTAGGTTGGTGATGCCGAGTTGTTGCATCATGTCCCTAGTCATTATATTTATAGAAGCTCCTAAATCGATCAAAGCATTTTTCATGGCTGTCCCATCAACGGTAACCTCAACAACTAGGCTGCCTAGGTCAGAATACTTTGGTACAACTATTTTGTCGAGCATTATATCGGCCAATTTCCCCAAGACATGGACACTCTGGGGATCCTTTCGCTTACAACCTGGCTTTTTAAAGCAGGCCTCCTTGATAACCTTTCCATAAGTTGGGTCATCCTTTATTGCTTGAAAAAGCAAAATTTGAACACTAATTTTCTTGAGTTGGTCAAGGATGTCAAAGGCTGCGTTGTCAGTATGCTTAGAATTTTCATTGTGCAGCCTTTATGCAAAGGGGGGAGGAGCTTGCTGAAATTTATTTGGTAACACTATTGGGCTTATTGGAGTAGTATTTGGGGTTGTTTGAGGACTGGACTCTTCTTGAGGTACTACAGTGATAATAGGAGTAGGTAGAGTAGTGCCTGACTGCAAAAGAATGTCGTTGATTGTTATAGCGTAGGTAGAGTATTGGTTTGGGTCAGTAGCATAAACATTTTGCTGAGGTGTTGGAGGTCTGTTATTAGGATTTGGCTGAGACTGGGCAGGACGTTGGGTAGTCCTGGGAGATGTTGGAGTGGGTGTAGGAGGTGGAAAAAGTGCTTGTTGTTGAAGTTGAAGCGATGGGTGCAGGAATCCTTGTTGCTGGTTTGGCTATTGCAGACCACCCCGCCATTGTTAATTTTGCTGCCAATTGCCTTGTGGAGGCTGCCAATTCCCCTGGGGTTGTTGCCAATTCTCTTGGGGATTTTTCCATCGAGGACTGGGGTAGTTTTTCCACTGAGGTTCTAAGTTATTGTTAGAATGACTGAGAAAAGGGGGGGGGGGGCGAGAATCAGTGGCCTCAAAAATTAATCCAATAAACCAACCAAAACATTATATCTCAAATATAAAACCTCTAGTTATCTTCTGGCAAAAGTGCCGAAGGGAGAATTAACTGTAAGGAAAGACCTCACGGAGGCAAAAGTGCCGAAGGGAGAAGTCACCGTACGGAAAGACCCAACGAAGGCAAAAGTGCTCAAGGGAGAACACATTGTACGGCGAGGTGAGTGGTTGTGACAGACGGTTGGAAAACTGGTTTGCCGTTAACCTTTTCTGTACCAAATTTTGGAACAATTTGCAATATGTCTTAATCGCTGCAAGAATTTGTTTAATTATGTAATGCATGAAAAAAATCAGGTTGATTGTGATAGCCATCTAAACCTGTGAAAAATCAAAGTTTTTTGTTTGTAACTTTGTTTACTGAAATACAAAGTCACTCGGGGGGTTTTTGTGGTGCTGGGTTTTTTCCCAGAAGGGTTTCCCACGTTAAATCTTGTGTTTTCTCTCTTTTCTATTTCTGATATCTTTATTATTTTATTTATCTACTTGGTATCAGAGTCTGGCCAGTTGTGTTATCCTTGTCGGGTAGGGTTTGGTTTTTTGTGTCATTTTGGTTATCAATGTGAGTTTGCAAATTTTGTCTGTAAATTTGAGATGGCAGGTATGTCGGGAAGAGTGGACATTGAAAAATTTAATGGCACAAACTTTGAGTTATGGAAACTTAAAGTTGAAGATATCCTAGTTGATCGAGACCTATGGAGTGTCGTGTCTAGTGTTAAGCCTTCAGGCATGAAACAGGAATATTGGGAACTAACGGATCAAAAGGCCAGAGGATTGATAAGACTGAGTCTTGCATACTCCATGTTGTTGAAAGTCCATAAAGACAAGACTGCACATTCTTTGTGGAGGAAATTGGGAGACATTTATCAGGGAAAATCCTTGGTAAACACGCTTTTCCTGACGAAGAAATTATTCTCTTTGAAGATGGATGAAGGAAGGCCTGTGGCAGATCACCTAAACTCGTTTAATATTGTGATTGCGCAGTTGACCTTTGTTAGTGTGTTTATTGATGAAGAAGAACGTTACATGTTATTATAGTGCTTGTTACCTGACTCGTCGAATAACTTGGTAATAGCCATCGGAACTACAACTACCAAGTTGAAGATGGACAAAGTAGTTGCTACACTTCTGTAAGAGGAGATGCGAAAGAAGTCCTCAGAGGCCGCCAAAGAAGCTCTCGTTGTATGAGGAAGGTCTAAGGAAAAGAGTAAGAAGAAGGACACGAAGTCAAACTCTCCGGAGAGATCTGCCACTCCTGGAAGGAAGTCCAAGGTGAAGTGTTGGAACTGTGGACCGAAAGGTCATATTCAAAGGGATTGCAAGGAGGAGAAAAAGAAGAAGAATAAATATGCTTCCGACACAGAATTTTCCCAAAGTGATGTTGATGCCTTTGTAGCAGCCTTGGTAGTGCCTGCGTCTGATAACGTGTGGTTGGTGGATTGAGGAGCATCATTCCACATGACGTCACACAATGAGTGGTTCTCAAAATATGAACCGTACAATGGCGGAAAGGTATTCCTAGCGAGTGATTCCACACTGGAGATATTTATAATGTCTGATAAAATTAATATGGCAACACGTGGTGTAAATAGGATAGAAGTTAAACAACCTGCAGAGAAAACAATGCTCTTAGCATCGTAGGCTTGGCCATATAGGCAAGAAAGGTTTAAAAACCTTGAAGAATAAAAAACTGGTTGAGGGTTTGGTTGATTGTAACCTTGAATTTGATTTCTGCGAACATTACATCTATGGAAAGCAAAACCATTTTCAGTTTTATTCCAATTCTCAAAAATCTTTTGGCTTTTTGGATTATATTCACTCTGATGTATTTGGTCATGTGGATGTTCCTTCTTTGTCTAAGTCAAGGTATTATGTATCTTTTATTGATGATTATTCAAGAAGAACATTCATTTATTTTTTCAAGAGTAAATCAGAAGTGTTCAGTCAGTTTAAGGAATTTTAAAGTCTTGTTGAAAATCAGAATAGGAGAAAGATTAAATACTTAAGGATGGATAATGGTTGCGAGTTTTGCAATGCGGATTTTGACAAATTTTGTGTAGATCATGGCATTAAGAAGCATAAAATGATTCCTTATACTCCGTAACAAAATGGGGTAGCGGAAAGAATGAATCGGTCGTTGATGGAGAGAGCAAGGAGCTGGTTGGGTAGCCATGGTCTAGAGCAAAAGTTCTGGGCCGAAGCAGTGGCTACGACGTGTTACTTGTTGAACCGTTCTCCGACAACAACGTTGGTGGACAAAACACCTATGGAAGCATGGTCTGGTAAGAAGCCCTCGTTAAAACATTTGTGTGTCTGCGGCTGTGAGGCGTACGCTCCTTTACCTGAGGTGACTAGGTCAAAGTTAGATAACAAAGCAGTGAAGTGTATCTTCATCGAGTACTTCACCAGAGATATGTTGATTGGCAAGCTTACTACATTCGAGACCGCAGAATTGGGAGACACTTTACCTAGGTTAGAGTCAACATTCAACGCAACTGTGCACAAGAACAAGAAGACCTTATCTGGAAACGCAAGCAGTAGTGATCTAAGAGAAGAACTTGGAGCTTATGCTGATGAATGGGAATAAATACAGGAAGAAGAAAGAAAGCTAGATGAAGTTGTGGCACTGATTGCTAGAAGAGAAAAGAGAGGTAAGGGTAAATTTGAAGGCAAATTACCTTTGAAATATTTTTCATGTAATAAGATTCGTCATTTTGCATCTAGATGTCCTACAAGAATCCCAAAGCACAAACCTAAGTTTTTCAAGTCTAAGTTCTCAAAAGATAAGGAATGTTATTATGCTAGTGAGGGAATATCTGATGATTAGGATGATAACTTTGATGAGATTGGATTGATTGCTATTAAAGATGATACTCCTATGCACGAGGAAAAAGCCCTAGTATCCTAGTTGAAAATAAATATGAATGGGTTATAAACAGTGGATGTTCACACCATATGACTGGAGATAGGAATAAGTTTGTGAGTTTGAAGAAACATGATGGCAGTGTTGTCAGATTTGGTGACAATACTTCTAAACTTATTATTGGAGTTGGATCTATTTCTTTGGATGGAAAGACTAACACTGACAATGTATTACTTGTTGTTGCACTTAAACATAACTTGTTAAGTGTTGGACAGCTAGTGAACAAGGGTTATCAGCTGAATTTTATTAATGGGAAATGTTCTATCACGAGTAAGACAGGAGACTTGATAGCATCTGGTTCTAAATCCAGAGGTAATGTATTTGAACTTAACACATCTGAAGCTACTTGTTTTATTGCTAAAGTTGATGACAGTTGGTTATGGCACAGAAGATTGTCATGTTAATTTTGATAACATTGTGAAGGCGAGTATGACAAAAGCAGTAAGAGATCTACACAGAATCGTGAAGCCATCTAACACTTTGTGTAGAGAATGTGTCATGGGGAAACAAACTAGAAGCACTTTCAAGAGCAAAGCCTACTCTGCAAAAGAAAAGTTGGATCTCGTGCATACAGATCTGTGTGGTCCTACAAGAACAAGATCATACTATGGTGAAAGGTATTTTATACTTTTTGTTGGTGACTTTTCCAGAATGATGTGGGTTACATATCTGAGAGAGAAATCAGAGGCATTTGACAAATTCAAGATATTCAAGGCAAAAGTTGAGAATGAATCTGGTTAAAAGATGAAATGTTTGAGATCAGAGAGAGGAGAGTTTACTTCAAAACTATTCAATACATACTGCAAAGAGAATGGAATACACAGACGGACTTCAGCCCCTAGAACTCCACAACAGAATGGGATAGCAGAGCAAAGAAACAGAACTATATTAGATGCTGCAAGGACTATGTTGCTGGAAGGAAATGTATCACACGTTCACTAGAGAGAAGCAGTTGGGACTGCTGTGTACACATTGAACAGAATTCAAATCAGAGAAGGTACAAGACTCCTTATGAATTATGGTTTGATCATATACCTACTGTGAAATAGTTTAGAATATTTGGAAGTAAATGTTATATCAGAAGAGATGATGAGATTGGCAAATTTGATGCTAGAAGTGATGAAGGAATTTTTCTTGGTTATTCTACTAAAAGCAAAGCATATAAATGTTTTACTCTGAGATTAAGAAAGTTGATTGAAAGCGCCAATGTGAAGATAGATGAAAAGTTCCAAATTTAGGAAAGAATGTATGACTGTGATCGGATTACAGAAACAAAATAAGTTACTGCAGAACCTGAAAAACCTTTGATGATTGAGAATGAACCTCTGATGACTGAAAATGAAGCCGGAGATAAACAAATTGAAGATATTGAGCCAAAAAAGACACCAAGCTATGTTAAGAAGAACCATCCTGAAGATCAGATTATTGGTGATACAGGTAAAGGTATAATGACTAGATCTGAGGCTAGAGAAGAGATTTGAACCAAAGACTACTGATGAAGCATGTAGATATGAATCTTGGACTAAAGCTATGGAAGAAGAACTTGAGCAGATTAAGAAGAACAATACTTGGGAATTGGTTCCAAGACCTAAGAACAAAAATGTGATCGACACTAAATGGGTTTTCAGAAACAAGATGAATGAGAAAGTTACAGTGGTAAGAAACAAGGCTAGATTGGTTTGTAAAGGCTACTCACAACAAGAAGGTATAGACTATGAGGAGACATTTGCTCATGTTGCTAGATTGGAAGCTATGAGACTATTTCTTGCTTATGTTGCACATAAAGACTTTAAAGTGTATCAGATGGATGTGAAGTCAGCATTCCCAAATGGTGATCTAGAGGAAGAGATATACGTTGAGCAACCTGATGGTTTTCCTTTGACACATGATGAAAACATGGTTTGGAGATTAAAGAACGCACTGTATGGACTGAAACAAGCACCAAGGGCATGGTATCCAAGACTAGACAAATATCTACTTCGTCTTAGTTTCAGAAAAGGTAATGCAGACAGTTATTTGTATTTAAGAACTGATGAAGATGGAATCTTGATTATAGATGTTTTTGTTGATGATATCATTTTTGGAGGTAATGACAAAATGAGTAAGAAATTTGCTAAAGAAATGGAGAATGAGTTTGAAATGTCTATGATTGGTGAGATGAAATATTTTCTTAGTTTATAAATTAATCAGAGAAAGAATGGTATTTTTATATCTCATACCAAGTATCTTAAGGAAATATCGAAAAAGTTTGGAATGGAAGATTGTAAACCTGTTGAAACACCTATGGTGACTAGAAACAAACTGACTAGTGATGATGAGACTCGGAGTGTTGTTCAAACTAAGTATAGATCAATGATTGGAGGTCTACAATATCTAACACACACCAGACCAGATATTACCAATGCAGTTGGAGTTGTGGCTAGATATCAAGCAGATCCTAAAGAAACACATTTTGCAGCTGTGAAAAGAATCTTTAGATATTTCAAAGGGACTATGGAATATGGATTGTGGTGTGAAAAATCTGATGATTGTACTTTGCAGGCTTTTATTGATGCAAATTGGGCAGGTAATATGGATGACAAAAAGAGCACAAGTGGTGGTGCATTTTTCCTTGGGAAGAGATTGGTTTCCTGGTTAAGCAAGAAGCAGAATTGTATTGCTCAATCTACTACTGAATCAGAATATGTATCTGCTGCAATAAATTGCACACAAGTTGTTTGGATGAAACAAATGCTGGAAGATATTGGAATAATTTTCAAGGAGCCATTGGTTATTCATTGTGATAATGCAAGTATAGTAAACATGTTGAAGAGTGCTATAATGCACTCAAAGAATAAACATATTTCTATCAAGTATCATTTCTTGAGGGAGAAGGTAGTTGCTAAGGAGATTAAGCTGTAGTACATAAGCACAAAGGAATAGATAGCAGATATATTTACTAAACCTTTGCCAAAAGATGCTTTTGAATACCTCAGAGCCATGCTTGGGGTGATGGCCCCTCCCAGAGGTAATTAAATGATGCAGATATGCATCAGTCCAATGGATCTCAGAGCTATATTATTTTCTGGAGTTGATGTATGCATCTACTCCTTAGGGGGAGTGATCGCAGGAGAACACTATGGAGAACATTAGGGTGATCTTGCGCCTGATTAGACATGAAGATTTGACAAAGCTACACCTTACCGAAGACTACAGATGAGTTATGGCACCCTCTGCCATTGCTGCCAAAGGGGGAAGGAATCTATGTGAAAATCCCTACTATTTTGGGGAGATTTGTTGATGATATTGAGAAGATTGTAAAGACAGAGAGAGTACTTTTGGGTTGATGCATATGGATTTTCCCATATGTTGTCATCAATGCCAAAGGGGGAGATTGTTGCATGATATCAGTTTTTGGTACTAATCATGTTGTCGATACTCATGTTTTGTCACAGATGTCAACATATATTTCTGTGAAAGAAGACAAACTAGTTACTTGACTGGAAGGCGTGTACGGACACTGTACGGATGAACCAGAACGATCGAAGTTGGATTTAAGCAAAAGACTGAGTTTTGACCTTACATCTAAGGCCACTTGACTGTATGCTTCATATCATGGATGTTACAGTTGTTTTAGTAAAGACTATTTTTCTGGACTGTGACTGTGATACAGGACAGAGAAGGTCTCTATGTTTTGGGCATAACTTGTTGAGGAAGACGTTTCAGAACTTGCGAGCTTACTGATGGAGAGCTAACATATGATGGTGAAATGCGTTGAGTTCGATTTCTGTTTGGGTACTGATGAC
This sequence comes from Thuja plicata, assembly GCA_018584345.1. Lineage (NCBI taxonomy): Eukaryota > Viridiplantae > Streptophyta > Pinopsida > Cupressales > Cupressaceae > Thuja > Thuja plicata. Next base: position 21,678 of record MU228121.1, on the reverse strand, counting down.
GTCAATTGTGACGTGTGTTCTGGAGAAGACTTATTTCCTTGCCGACTTCAGACTTATAACGTGTGGAAATTAATTCTGAGCATGCATTGCGGATCTGGAAGTATTTGTAATGAATTTTAAATATTGTATACTTGTTATAGGTACCGTGTGTATCTTAGCAAAGGCTTATGTAATTATTTGTATGATGGGAAGCCTTAATTGGCCGACCTAGTTAATTGTGTATTAGGAAAGCTTAACTAGCCGACCTAATGGGTTATTGTAAGAGGGTATATATGAGTGATCTTTTCATTTGTGAAAAGTATGGTAGAGAAAGAAAAGAGCGGAGATTTGTGAAGCTCCGAAGCTTGACTGCTAGATAGAGAGCAGAGATTTGTGAAGCTGCGAAGCTTGACTGCTGGATAGAGAGCAGAGTTGGTACTTCATTGGAACTGACCAAGCAAAGACAGGTTCTATCAAACAGTTCACTGGATTGTGTATTTGCTGTATACACTTGATGCGGATTGTGAATCCTGGAGGGTGCCTTTAACCCTCTTTGGACAGTGAGCCTACTACTTTCATTGACTCTTAACAAGGTCTGTCTCCTAACAGGGACTGTGTACTGTAATGTAATAACAAGGTCCTAACAGGTCTAATATATTTTAACAGGGATACAATACTCTCACTACATTATTTTGTGGGTGTTAATTGCCACCGGGGTTTTACCTTTCACAGGGTTTCCTCGACAACAAACATTGTGTTATGGTGTTGGCAATTACTGTGTTATTTACTTTTGATGTTATGGTTCATAAAGTTTAAAGTTTAATAATCTATTGCACAACTGATTCACCCCCCCTCTCAATTGTCTTGTGGACTGTTATTCCTAAGAAGAAGTCCTCATCATTAATATCAATATCAATAGAACCAGAATCTTGGGATATCATTTGTATTCGTCCTTCGGATTTGGTTCTTGACCTCGTTCGGTGCACAATAGGATGTGCACAGGAAGTTGCTATTCTTTAAGATGGAAGAGTATTACCTGCATGTGTGATCAAGAGAAAAAAGTTAGAGGGTACAGGCAAAATTTCAGCTAAGATGGGACTTGTACTAGACTTTTTAGGAGATGTTTTCTTTGCTCTAGTTTGTTTCCAATTTTTTAGCCAGTCATGAGTGTAGGCTAAAATGAGCCTAGCCCTTAATTTTATATCTTCTTGTTCTTCTCCTTTCCAGTCTACTTCTGACAAATCCTCTGTGTTTGGACCATCGAAATGAGGTTCAATGACTTCAGAATGATCTTCCTTTATGCCAACAGTGTCAAACTTGCGCTGCAATGCTTTAATTTGGGGAATCAATAGCCTAGAGTGATCCCTTTTTCTAATCTCTCTTTCATCTCCAATAGCCTCCCACAAATCTTAAATATGCGGGTTCAACTTAGACTGGACATTCAAATCAAAAGCCTGCATTGCAAATCCTTTGTTGTCAAACCCTCTTCACGGTTCATAGAAATGCATGTGAAAACCCACCAAATTACTGCCTATCACAGAGGCATCAAGCATACTCTTGCATGTCATAGCTCCAAGACTAATGGGAAACATAAGAGTCTCATTTTTGCTCTGAAAGGTTGTTCTTAATTACCATGAACAACTGTCTGCAAACCTCTGCCAAGACGAAACAATCAAAGCAGAACCTTGGCAACTTAAGAGGTTCTTCGTCAAAACCCCCAATTCTAACATATGTGAACCGTGGGAATTGAAACTTAAAAACTATCAAACCGCTGAACCACCTTCTATGCTTCTGATGAGATCCTATGATTTGGGGTTCCTGTCATTGTCCTTAAAGAAGTAATGCTCATATTTTCATCAGCGGCCACGTATTTACCTTGTCCTGGTTCCACACGTATTAGAAAAATGGTACTATGGTTGTGATTTGTAAACATTTATAACATTATATTTAGTTGATTCCACAATGAAGGTTATTTTCGCAACAATTATTAGTTATCCCTTGCTTCCCTTACAAAATCTTCTAATAATTTGTGATCAAGGAATAAAGAATAGTTGGCTTGTTCAAAATAACAACCAACAATTCTCAAGAAGGAAGATGATGCAGGAGCATCTTGGGTACTTGGCAAACCCGCTCAACCAAAAATATGTTTTTTTTGTTCTTTATCTTGTTTGGAAACTGCTCGGTGAAGTTCTCTGTAACATGTTGCCCAGGCTACTGTTTCTGTCTTGCTTTACCTACGGGTCTCAGTGTTTGTTGGCTGCTGGGTGTTCCTTTCACCGAGTTGGTTTCAGTTGCTCAATTATGCTTTTACCGAGTTGTTTTTCTGTTGCTCGGGATGTTCTTACCAACGGGTTGCTATTGCTCAGTGATCTCTTCCTGAGTTATTTATCCTGATCTGGCCGACTTTTACATTTAATTCCCGTTGCTGAATTAATGTGGGGTCTCTCATTAGCATCTATGTGGACCTAAATCTAGGTCTTTCTTAGGGACTTGAGCGCTGACCTCTTTGGGTGGACTCTTGTATGTATTTGGTTTTATGTTCTTCATTTTGAGGGAGTCGTTAAAAGGAAGAAAGCAAAGGATCGGACATTGAGATCGAAGGTCTGTGACCTCATATATATGAAGATTACTCTCTAATTCATTTGAATGTATATGGCCAAAACCGGGAAGGCCATACCACCCGGCATGTAATCAGTTTGATTAGTTAATATAACAATCTTGTTGTTTCTTCTCTCCTTCTTGTGTTGTTGCTTCTGCATTGTGTGTTCAACAAGGTTGGTTTGGTACTTGGGTGTGCCCTAGGACCCACTTATCGACCCTCCTTGCGTCAAGTTGTATCAGAGCGAAGGTGAGATCTAGGTTCCTTCTTGTAAGTTCTAACCCTAGTTGGTTGATATTGTTGTGGGGTAGCAGATTGTGATCTGAACTAGAATTGCAGAGGGATTCAAGATGGTTCATAGGAGAGGAAATGCATATCCAGGTCTAGCTGATATGCTAAGATAGATGGTTGTAAGTGTTGTCAATCAGGATTGCGCCATTAGCTTGATATGGTATCTAGCTATCCTGTTGGAACATGTAAACGTTCCCGTTGATGGGGTTGAGAACGAATCTCCGGATTCTAGGCCGGTTCCTCTTAAGTTTGGAATATCACGCACATAAAAATGTTGTGTATATGGAAAAGGGGAAGGAAATAACCTAATGGACCCTAGAACTATGAAGGTGATACACCAAATCTGACTTATAACATGAATTAGTGCAGCACAGATTTCGAGAGTTAACTATTGTTCTCAATGCCCAGACAATCAAGTAACTGCAAAAGTGCTTCTATGTTAGGATCTAAAATATCTTGCAAAAGTAGGGAAACGATGCTTCACCAAATTAATGCAAAACTAGAACACAAAACATAAACCTGCAATTACATGTATCAAGGTTTTGAAACGAAAAAAGGAATGCAGCTTAGAGTGAAGGGTAATCACAACACCAAAGCAGTAAAATTCACAGAATCACACCTCAAAACAAATGGGAAGGAACAGGTATCTCTATTGATCAATGCTGGAAACAATCTCTGTTACAAAAAATGCCTTACAATCCTCTCCCTAGTTTGCAATATGCAAAACAAGTGAGGCAAAAAGAAGGTCCTGAATAATCAGATCAAAATATGATAAATAGAACTCTAGAAACCCTAATCCCTATGCATGAGAAAAGCCTCCAAAAAGACAAGTCAAACTGTCATACAGTGAAGTCAAAGTGCCCCAATAACTGCCTCAACTGATGCCCAACTGAACTACCACTTAACATCATCTCAAACTGCTCTATAACTCCCAAAAATCATGCCAATATGTGAGGGGTCGGATATGGACTGAAACTCCATCAAAACATGGGCCTAACTGCTAGAAACAAGGAGTTAACTACTCAAAAAACACCTCTCAACTGATGCTATC